>BTHU01000012.1:86222815-86460315 GCA_036184795.1 Tokudaia tokunoshimensis | reverse complement strand
GTTTGGTGAAGAAAGTTTGTACACCAGCAATATAAAAGTGACAAGAAAAGCGGGTATACGGGAGTTAAAGGAAGGCAGATGTCTGGTCTATAACAGGAGTTCCAGGAACACAGAGAACCCTGTCTCAGAGAGAGAGAGAGAGAGAGAGAGAGAGAGAGAGAGAGAGAGGAGAGAGAGAACTCGAATCTACCACAGAGATAAGAAAATGTGAGAAGGCATCTGAAGTAGAGAACAAAATTTGTTTACTCATTTACTTATTATGTTACTGAGGCTGGCTTCAAACTTGTTATGAAGCTAAGGATGGCCCTGATCTTTCTTCCTAGGTCTCTGCAGTTTGGAGATTACAGACACACCTTATACTATCTTGGTAGACAAAAGTCTATTTTTTTGTTTCATTGTTGTTGTTGTTTGAGTGGTAGTTGTAAAAGTGTTACTTTAAAAAAATTCATTGTAGCTGGGATGTGGTGGTGTCTCCCTTTAATCTCAGAACTCAAGAGGTAGAGGCAGGAGGATCTCTGAGTCTGAGACTAGCCTGGTCTATAGAGTGAGTTCCAGGACAGCCAGGGCTACACAAAGAACTCCTGTCTCAAAAAATAAAACAAACAAACAAGTATAAAATAAAATAATGAAAAATTATTGTCATAATTTTATGTGCATGTATGTACATGTGAGGGGGTGTGCATACGTGCACGTGCAAGTGATTGTACATGCGCTGCACAGTATTTGGAAGCAACAGATCAACAAGGGGTCTTAACTTTTATCACTTTCTATTTTATCCTTAGGGACACAGTCTCTCACTGAATCTGGGTCTCCCTGAGGAGAGCTGGAGTGAAATGGCTCCATTTCATTGGAGTGAAATGGACAGCATGCCCCTGTCCTCCTCGTGTCCCCATCCAAGCTGGGACTAGGTTAGTTATGGGTACTGAATCTCAGGTCTTCATGCTTGCACTGACAATAATTGCTCTGATTGGTTTCATATAGCTTTGTTTTACATCCTAATTAACAAAATTTAACTTACACAGAGTACACTAAATAAATAAATAGCAAATAAAATGTTTGAGTTTCACTTGGATTCTGATTTGAACAAACCAGAAAAAAATGTCAGGCTTGGAAGGTAAATGCTTTCACGTACTGGGCAATCGCTCAGGCCTTGATCTATTATGTTTAGAAGTTACTGTACATTTTAGGCATAACAATGTTATTGCGTGTTTTAGAAAAAAATTGCATTAAAAATGTTTAGATTAGTATTTGAATTTTATTTTAACATAACCTCCCAGGAATAGAAGAATCAGGTGCAGGCATCAGTGAAATTGGTTGTGTGCTGGACAGACACACTGACTGCAGAGAGCATGAGCATTCCTGAAACTATCCCTCTACTTCAGTGAGTACTTGAATTCCCCACAAGACAAAAATGCCTTTTATTTATATGATTTGGATGAGAAGTTCATGGCAAAAGAAAGATGCATTCCACAAATCTTGTATATGGGTGGTGTCTTAGTCAGGGTTTGTATTCCTGCACAAAGCATCATGACCAAGAAGCAAGTTGGGGAGGAAAGGATTTATTCAGCTTACACTTCCACATTGCTGTTCATCACCAAAGGAAGTCAGGACTGGAACTCAAGCAGGTCAGGAGGCAGGAGGTGATGTAGAGGCCATGGAGGGATGTTCCTTACTGGCTTACTTCTCCTGGCTTGTTCAGCCTGCTCTCTTGTAGAACCCAAGATTACCAGCCCAGAGAAGGCACCACCCACAAGGGGCCCTCAACACTTGATCACTTATTGAGAAAATGCCTTACAGCTGGATCTCATGGAGGTACTCCCCCAACTGAAGCTCCTTTCTTGGTGATAATTCCAGCTTGTGTCAAGTTAACACACAAAACCAGCCCATACAGGTGGTCAGGCAACCTCCTCTCTCCTCAATGAACTGTTTTGAAAGACAATTAGGAAAGTAGAACATTCAGGGCAGGTGTCATTGTCCAAACATCCCTGAGTGTCCAGTATCACATTGCCTTTCTGGATCAGCCTGGGATAAAAATGAAAACATTCTACCTTCCCCTTTGTAGGGCGCTGTAAATGTGCAGAGCAAGACCGGGAGCCGAGGTACCCACCGCCTTGTAGGACACAAACGGACAGTGTGTGTTGTGAAGCCCACACCTAGAGCCTGTCTCTGGTATAATAATATGTGTTGTTTTCAAGGCCTCGCTGCTCCCATTCCTGGCTGGCATCAGCGCTGTGTGCCTTCTGGGGTGTCAAATTGAGAAGAAAAATGTTTTTACTACCACCCTGCTGCTTTTCAAAATAACACATCCAGTGAGCCAGCTGCTAGGACAGAAAGCATAGCAGCACTTCTGAAGTCGGTGTTGTGTCACCGGCGTTGGTAACCAATTCTCAAACTTCACTCTTGCTTTTCCCCACTCTAAGATAAGTACCACACGGATGGCTTGTGGGATGTCGTCTGTTATCAACAGGCCATTTTGGAAGAGCACTGTTTCCATCAAGAGGTGGAAAAGTTTCATTTATCCCGTAATTTTAAATATAGTTTTGGAAAAATGGCTCGTAGTTTACAAAGCAGTGCTGTTAAGTTCATGAAGTCACTGTGCCATCTATCTGAAACTTGAAAGGGGGAGAAATAAAGGTTTATGTTTTGTATGTAACTATCGGTGTTGAGAATGCAGATCTAAGGAGAGAGCATAGCTGTCAGGTCAGCTAGAAAAGAATGAATATATTCCAGTGCTCAAAGAACATGTCCACCCGAAAGCACTCTGTGCAACGTGTGAGGGGTGGCACTCTCCCATAAAACAGAAGAATGGTGACATAGTGTGACAAACAATGTCAGGGCCCCAGCCTATGAAATGCTGTTCCCCACAGTTGGTCTCCACCTAATCAAGAGAATCCCTCACAGGCTTGGCCAGGGGCTTGATACTTGAGTGAGTCTAGATCCTGTCAAATTGATAAACAATCTTAGTCACCAGCGTTGGCTTAACTCAAGGCTCTGAGTGATATAAAGTAAGACTTGGGACAAAGGCCACCTCTGCTATGACCCAGAGGCGTCCAATGTGGAGACTCAGGGTACAGTTCACAAACTAGAGTGTGGGACCCTAACCTTGCTCCTAGGAAGTTTTGTATGGCTTCTGTGGTTTTGTTTTGTTTTTAAGTAATCATATTAACTAGAAATATATTTTAAATGAAAATACTTTACATAACAATTTGTCATCTTTTACTTTTTTGGAAAATGCTCATAATCTCATGTGGCAAACAATTGAATAGAATTGATGAGCTGTCTCCTGCAGGGTTCTTTTTCTCTTCCCCTTTTCCTTTTTCCTTTCCTTTCTACCCTCTTTCCTTCTTTTTCCTTCCTTCCTTCCTTCCTTCCTTCTTTCCTTGTTTCATGTGTGTGTGTGTGTGTGTGTGTGTGTGTGTGTGTGTGTGTGTCCATGCTATGGGACACTAGTGGAGATTAGAGGACAATGTGCAGAAGTCAGTGCTCTCCTTTTTCTGTGTGTGTCCTAGGAACCAAACACAGGCTGTCAGGCCTCACATTGGGCTCCTTTACCTGCTAAACCGTTTCACCAAACCCAGGACTTTTTAAAAATAAATCATATTTGCCTATAACATTATACTTTTATATGTAAGTGTGTGTGTGTATGTGTATGTGTGTGTGTGTGTGTGTGTGTGTGTGTTGGGAGATTAAATTAATGAAAGATCACAAAAAGTGAAAGTTTCAGTTAAAAAATAAATTATCTTTGCCTTTGAGGTCATCTCTCCCTGAGGTGCTGAGTGTTTGTTTTCAATTGCTTGATTTTATTAGTATTGCATTCCATGGCTCTTTATATTCTGTGGAGGGATTGTTTTTCCTAACTCTGGAATTGTCTTCTCTCTACTCTGTTAATGCCACTGCCTCTGCAGTCACCCACTAGCCTCCTTTATTTCATAATCTAGAAAATGTCCACCTACAGACTGCACCTTAATTGTGTCATCTGCCAAAAGGCAAGATGATTGGGGAAGAGAATCTTAAAAACACTTCCTACACATTCACACATTGTGGGGTGGGGGACAGCACTTACTTAGTGGGCACCCCGGAGTCCCGCTGTGTCTGCAGAGAACTTTAGAATGATTCATGCAGAAAATAACTTGGGAAAAATGAGCTCTGGAAGATTCTATGTGGCGTTAAGTGTCAGAGTTCTGACTCAGAACATCTCTGACATGACCAAGATCTTTCATCTCTTCCCCACCACAACCATGAACATAAGCGTTTCATTAATTCATCCACTCACTCATTCATTCATTCATTCATTCACAAAATGATCCTCAAGGACTCACTTGAGCATGTGGCCCAAGATACTATATATGTACTGTGTACAAGTAGATGTCTTGGCTTGGGTCTATTTCTTTGCATTTAATAATAATCGGATGTTTCCTGAACTCAGAAGCAGTTGGTGGTGTTGCTGAAGATGAAAACCCAGACCAGATAGTTCATGTTTGCTACCATGAATGATGACAGTTGTTTTGTTTCCTGCACTCTGGGGTAAAGCCATTTGGCAGCTCACAGGGGTTTCTAGAAAACACCAAGGAGAATTACACTTGTAGTATTTATTTTCTTCCTGCAAGAAGGTATCTCTGGATGACAAATTAGCTATTGCTATAAGTTTAAGCTAAAAACTGAAAATTACTTAAAGATTATTTCTAGCTACCACTTCCAAATAACTACATAACGTGATGAAAAGCTAGAAATTAAATGTCTATTTCTTTATTGTTGCATCCTGAAGTGAGCTGCAACAATGTGACACGCTGAGAAAAGAGCCTCTCAGGATTGTTTCTGTAAACATGTTCATACTTGATTAACAAGTCAGTCACTGAAAGAAGGATCCTGCCGGAGCAGCTACCCAGACTTCCAATCTCTACAGATTACAGGAACCTCCTTCTCTCAGCAGCTGTAAAGAAAATGCCCAAAGACTCCCATGCCCCCGTGACCCTCTAACATGCTCTCCAGGTATCCAGATCCCAGGAAAATGATATATTTCAAACTAGCTGCTGCCCGGGGCATGCCTCATCTCTCTATCTCAACACTCATAGTTGAGTCTGGAATGCCTACTACTACACAGACAGACAGAGACACCTCAATGAGTAACATTGTAAGACTGCCCAGGCATCTGGATTCCAGGAAAACAGTAGGTGCTCTTCTCACTCCCTCCTTCTTTCTACTCTAGAAAGTTTGTAGGCCCAGGCTACTAGGCTCTAAAACATCAGAATGCTACTGATACAATAGGAACACCTTAACCTAATGTACTTCTTCTCCCCAGTACCCCGGCATCCTCTAAACCACACACTACCAAGATCCCTTCCTCCTTTTCCCAAAATGCAAGACCTCTTTCTTGCCTTCTCCTACCACCTGGGAATGAGAGACACCTAAGGACAGTATTAAGGACCAACAACCTCTGCCTTCCTCTGAGATCTGAAGAAAAGGGCCCATATTCTGCCTCGTGAGCCTGAACTCTCCTCAGGGCCGCACCACATTGCCTCTCTGTGTTGTTAATAATTCTGACAAATCTGTTGCCCCAATCACACTCCTCAATGCTCCCCGTTTAAATGTTTAACCTAAGAATCTTTAATAAATAAATAAATAAATTAAATAAATAAATAAATAAGGCAGCATATACTACTTAACCTGGAATCTGCTTTGACAGGCAAGAACCAGTTAATCCATCCCAGCCCAGAATTACAGGTTTCCAAATTCAGCACTTAAGATCTATGTGACCTTGGCCAGTCCCTATAACTGAACCCAAGTATTTATCTATAACCTTAAGGAATTATGCCCTATCAAGACAAAATAAAGTTACCTGTCCACAACAATACAGAGCTACAGTAGGAGTCACATGAGTCTGTGTGCTTAGCACATCCTCCAATGACTCCAAAAGCAAAGGAACAGAGATGTTCCCATTGGGACAGTGGAGCTACAGCCACTGACCCAGCTTCTGCAAGAGGAAAGAAGTGTACACTAGTCTCACAGAGTATTCGAGGCTCTTACCAGTGTTGTCAAGATGCAATGAAGGGAGCGGGCTTGCCTTTCTGAGGAGAGCCAGCAGACAGTGTCTTGAGGCACCTCTGAGCTGTGAGGTGTGTCGGACCTCCTGGGGCAATTTAAAATGCCACTGCCGTGTTCCGCGGTGGGACCTTCTGCCTGGTGGAGGGACCCCGCGCAGGGAGGGAGCCTGCCAGCTTCCCTTCCGCGACCTCTGTTCCCGCGGACTGCGCTGGAGAGACCGGTACCCAGGCTCTCCCCCCGATATAACATCACTTGGGACACGGCCTGTTGGGGCTTCCGTCTGTGCCCGAGGGCGGGTTGGCGCTGTGGTCGTCTGGGTGCCAGATCGGCGGGCCATCGTGACCACAGGGTGAGCGGCGCCACGGAGACTGCCCTCCGCCATCTTTGCTCCAGTGACCAGGTAGTTGGGACCGCCAGGCTCAGAGACAGACAGGCATAATATCGCTTCGGTTTCAGGCAGCTTGTGTGTAACCTGCTCCCAGGTGCTGGGCTGATCTGCAGTAACCAGCGTGCCAGTTCCGCGGTGGGACCTTCTGCCTGGTGGAGGGACCCCGCGCAGGGAGGGAGCCTGCCAGCTTCCCTTCCGCGACCTCTGTTCCCGCGGACTGCGCTGGAGAGACCGGTACCCAGGCTCTCCCCCCAATATAACATCACTTGGGACACGGCCTGTTGGGGCTTCCTTCTGTGCCCGAGGGCGGGTTGGCGCTGTGGTCGTCTGGGTGCCAGATCGGCGGGCCATCGTGACCACAGGGTGAGCAGCGCCACGGAGAGTGCCCTCCGCCATCTTTGCTCCAGTGACCAGGTAGTTGGGACCGCCAGGCTCAGAGACAGACAGGCATAATATCGCTTCGGGTTCAGGCAGCTTGTGTGTAACCTGCTCCCAGGTGCTGGGCTGATCTGCAGTGACCAGCGCGCCAGCTCTGCTGTGGGACTTCTGCCTGGCAGAGGGACGCCCCCTCCCCCCCCCCAGGAGAGATCACACACCCCTGCACAGGGCAGGAGCCTGCCAGCCTCCCTTTGGCGACCTCTGCTCCAGGGATCCACTAGGCTGAGCCTTTAGATGTGCAAGGCCTCCCCAATATAAGATCACTTGGGGCAAAGCACATTAGGGCTCCAAAGTCACTCAGGAGCAGGCAGGCCCCAGAAATCGGTGCCAGGGCAATCCTGGTAATCCAGGGGGGGCAGAAATAGCTTTGCAGGCTCACAGGAGGTCCAACCAACAGCCAGTGGCAGCAGGACCAACTAACACCAGAGGTATCCAGATGGCAAAAGGCAAACGTAGGAATGTTACTAACAGTAATCAAAGTAATGTGGGACCATCCGAACCCAACTCTCCAACAGCAGCAAGTCCTGGATACCCCACCACACCCGAAAGACAAGATCTGGATTTAAAATCACTTCTCATGATGCTATTAGAGGATCACAAGAAGGACACAAATAAATCTCATAAAGAGTTACAGGAGACCATGAATCAACGGTTAGAAGCCCTTACAAAGGAAACACAAAAATCGCTTAGAGAAATGCGGGAGAACATGGATCAAAAGATGGAGGCGCACAAGGAGACAACACAAAAATCGCTTAACGAGATGAATCAACGGGTAGATGCACTCACAAAGGAATCACGAAATTTGCATAAAGAAATGCAGAAGAATATGGGTCAACAGACGGATGCCCATAAGGAGGCAACACAAAAATTGCTTAAAGAAATGAATCAACGGTTAGATGCCCTTACAAAGGAAACACGAGAACTGCTTAAAGAAATGCAGGAGACGATGGATCAACAGATGGAATCCCATGAGGAGGAAACACAAAAATCGCTCAGAGAAATGCAGGAGAACGTGGGTCATCAGGAAGAAATCCTGAAAGAGGTAATGCAAAAATACCTTAAAGAAATACAGGAAAATACAAACAAACAAGTGAAGGATCTCAGCAAATCCATCCAGGAACTAAAAAAGGAAGTAGAAACAACTAAGAAATCACAAAGGGAGACAACTTTGGAGATAGAAAACCTTGGGAAGAAATCAGGAGTCATAGATGCAAACATCAACAATAGAATACAAGAGATGGAAGAAAGAATCTCAGGTGCTGAAGATTCCATAGAAAGCATCGACTCAACAGTCAAAGAAAATGCAAAATGCAAAAAACGCGTAACCCAAAACATCCAGGAAATCCAGGACACAATGAGAAGACCAAACCTAAGGATTATAGGTATAGATGAGAGTGAAGATTTGCAACTTAAAGGGCCAGTAAACATCTTCAACAAAATTATGGAGGAAAACTTCCCTAACTTAAAGAGAGAGATGCCGATGAACATACAAGAAGCCTACAGAACTCCAAACAGACTGGACCAGAACAGAAATACCTCCCGTCACATAATAATCAAAACACCGAATGTTCTAAACAAAGAAAGAATACTAAATGCAGTAAGAGAAAAGGGCCAAGTAACATACAAAGGAAGACCTATCCGAATCACATCAGACTTCTCACCAGAGACTATGAAAGCCAGAAGATCCTGGGCAGATCTCATGCAGACACTAAGACAGCACAAATGCCAGCCTAGACTACTATACCCAGCAAAACTCTCAATCACCATAGATGGAGAGACCAAGATATTCCATGATAAAACCAAATTTTCACAATATCTTTCCACAAATCCAGCCCTGCAACGGATAATAGGTGGAAACCTCCAATACAGGGAGAGAAACAACACCCTGGAAAAAATGAGATAATAACCTTCTTGAATCAAACCCAAAAGGAGATAACCACTCAAACATAAAGATAGCGTCAAGAATGGCAGATGGCAATAATCACTATGCCTTAATCTCTCTTAATATCAATGGTCTCAATTCCCCAATTAAAAGACATAGACTAGCAGACTGGATACGTAAACAGGACCCAGCATTTTGCTGCATGCAGGAAACGCACCTCAGTGTCAAAGACAAACACTACCTCAGAGTAAAAGGCTGGAAAACAATTTTACAAGCAAATGGCCCCAAGAAACGAGGTGGAGTAGCCATCCTAATATCGGATAAAATTGATTTTCAACCCAAAGTCATCAAAAAAGACACAGAAGGACACTACATACTGATCAAGGGAAAAATCCACCATCAAGAACTCTCAATCCTGAATATCTATGCTCCAAATGCAAGGGCACCCTCATTCGTAAAAGAAACTTTACTAAAACTCAAAGCACACATCGCACCGCACACAATAATAGTGGGTGACTTCAACACCCCGCTCTCTGAAATGGATCGTTCAGGAAAGCAGAAACTAAACAGGGACACAGTGAATCTAATTGAAGCCTTGGACCAAATGGAACTAACTGATATATATAGAACATTTCATCCTAGAGCTAAAGAATACACCTTCTTCTCAGCTCCTCATGGTACCTTCTCCAAAATTGACCATATAATTGGTCACAAATCAGACCTCAACAGATACAAGAAGATAGAAATAATCCCATGCCTCCTATCAGATCACTATGGAATAAGGGTGGTCTTCAATGGCAACAAAAACAAAAGAAAACCCACGTACACATGGAGGCTGAACAATGCTCTACTCAATGATAACTTGGTCAAGGTGGAAATAAAGAAAGAAATCAAAGACTTTTTGAAAGTTAATGAAAATGAAGGCACAACATACCCTAACTTATGGGACACAATGAAAGCAGTGCTAAGAGGAAAATTCATAGCCCTGAGTGCCGCCAAAAAGAAACGGGAGACAGCATACACTAACAGCTTAATGGCACACCTGAAAGCCCTGGAACAAAAAGAAGCAAATACACCAAAGAGGAGTAGAAGGCAGGAAATCATCAAACTCAGGGCTGAAATCAATCAAGTAGAAACAAATAAAACCATACAAAGAATCAACAAAACGAGGAGTTGGTTCTTTGAGAAAATCAACAAGATAGATAAGCCCTTAGCCAGACTAACCAGAGGGCACAGAGATAGTATCCAAATTAATAAAATCAGAAACGAAAAGGGAGAGATAACAACAGAAACTGAGGAAATTCAAAAAATCATCAGATCCTACTACAAAAACCTGTATTCAACACAACTAGAAAATCTTGAGGAAATGGACAATTTCCTTGACAGATACCAAGTACCAAAATTAAATCAGGATCAAATAGACCATCTAAACCGTCCTATAACCCCTGAAGAAATAGAAGTTGTCATTGGAAGTCTTCCAACCAAAAAAAGCACAGGTCCAGATGGTTTTAGTGCAGAATTCTATCAGACCTTCAAAGAAGACCTAACACCAATACTCTTCAAACTGTTCCACAAAATAGAAACAGAAGGAACACTACCCAACTCGTTCTATGAAGCCACAATTATACTAATACCAAAAGCACACAAAGATCCGACAAAGAAAGAGAATCTCAGGCCAATCTCTCTTATGAATATCGATGCAAAAATACTCAATAAAATTCTTGCCAACCGAATCCAAGAACACATCAAAACGATCATTCACCACGATCAAGTAGGCTTCATCCCAGGGATGCAGGGATGGTTCAATATAAGGAAATCCATCAATGTAATCCACTACATAAACAATCTCAAAGAAAAAAACCACATGGTCATCTCATTAGATGCTGAGAAAGCATTTGACAAAATTCAGCATCCTTTCATGCTAAAGGTCTTGGAAAGATCAGGAATTCAAGGCCCATATCTAAACATAGTAAAAGCAATTTACAGCAAACCAGTAGCCAGCATCAATCTAAACGGAGAGAAACTTGAAGCAATCCCACTAAAATCAGGGACTAGACAAGGCTGCCCTCTCTCTCCATATCTTTTCAATATAGTACTTGAAGTTCTAGCTAGAGCAATTAGACAAGAAAAAGAGGTCAAAGGGATACAAATTGGAAAGGAAGAAGTCAAACTATCACTATTTGCAGACGATATGATAGTATACATAAGCGACCCAAAGAACTCCACCAGAGAACTCCTACAGCTGATAAACGACTTCAGCAAAGTGGCCGGATATAAAATCAACTCAAGCAAGTCAGAAGCCTTCCTATACTCAAAGGATAAGCAGGCTGAGAAAGAAGTAAGAGAAATAATACCCTTTACGATAGCCACAAACCATATTAAGTATCTTGGCGTGACGCTAACCAAACAAGTGAAAGATCTGTATGACAAGAACTTCAAGTCTCTGAAGAAAGAAATTGAAGAAGACCTCGGAAGATGGAAAAATCTGCCATGCTCATGGATTGGCAGGATTAATATAGTAAAAATGAGCATCTTACCAAAAGTAATACACAGATTCAATGCAATCCCCATCAAAATCCCAACTCAATTCTTCATAGAGTTAGAAAGAGCAATTCAAAAATTCATCTGGAATAACAGAAAACCCAGAATAGCTAAAACTATTCTCAAGAGTAAAAGAACCTCTGGGGGAATCAGTATCCCGGACCTCAAGCTGTACTACAGAGCAATAGTGTTAAAAACTGCATGGTATTGGTACAGTAACAGACATGTAGATCAATGGAACAGAATTGAAGACCCAGAAATGAATCCACACTCCTATGGTCACTTGATCTTTGACAAAGGAGCTAAAACCATCCAGTGGAAAAAAGATAGCCTTTTCAACAAATGGTGCTGGCTCAGCTGGAGGTCAACATGCAGAAGAATGCAAATTGACCCATCCTTATCTCCTTGCACTAAGCTCAATTCTAAGTGGATCAAAGATCTCCACATAAAACCAGACACACTGAAACTAATAGAAGGGAAACTAGGGAAGAACCTTGAACATATGGGCACAGGGGAGAATTTCCTGAACAGAACTCCAATAGCTTATACTCTAAGATCAAGAATAGACAAATGGGACCTCATTAAATTACAAAGTTTTTGCAAGGCAAAAGACACCGTCAAAAAGACAAAGCGGCAACCAACTAACTGGGAAATGATCTTTACCAACCTTACATCCGACAGAGGGCTAATATCCAAGATATACAAAGAACTCAAGAAGTTAAACTCCAGAGAGGCAAGTAACCCTATTAAAAAATGGGGTACAGAGCTCCACAAAGAGTTCTCACCTGAAGAATATCTAATGGCTGAGAAGCACCTAAAGAGATGTTCATCATCCTTAGTCATTAGGGAAATGCAAATCAAAACAACCCTGAGATTCCATCTCACACCAGTCAGGATGGCTAAGATCAAAAACACAGGAGACAGCAGTTGTTGGCGAGGATGTGGAGAAAGAGGAACACTCCTCCACTGCTGGTGGAATTGCAGGCTGGTACAACCACTCTGGAAAGCAGTCTGGCGGCTCCTCAGAAAACTGGGCATGACACTTCCGGAGGATCCGGCTATACCACTCCTGGGCATATACCCAGAGACTTTACCTGCATGCAATAAGGACACATGCTCCACTATATTCATAGCAGCCTTATTTATAATAGCCAGAAGCTGGAAAGAACCCAGATGTCCCTCAACGGAGGAATGGATTCAGAAGATGTGGTATATTTACACAATGGAATACTACTCTGCAATTAAAAACAATGAATTCACGAAATTCCTAGGCAAATGGTCAGAACTTGAAAATATCATCCTTAGTGAGGTAACCCAATCACAAAAGATCACACATGGTATGAAGTCACTGATAAGGGGATATTGACCCAGAATCTCAGAATACCCTAGACACAATCAGCATATCAATAGATTTCTAAAAAGATGGAAGGAGAGACCCCTGGTCCTGGAAAGACTGGATGTAGGGGAACGCCAGGACAGAGTAATGAGAGGGGGTTGAACGGAGAAAAGAGGGAGGGAAGGGGGCTTATGGGACTTTCGGGGAGGGAGGAAACGGGAAAGGGGAAGTGATTTGGAATGTAAATTAAAAAAATAAAATAAAATTAAATTAAAAAAAAAATGCCACTGCCACATAGTAGGCCCAAGTTAAAAAAAGGCCTCCCTCAGTATGAGTGGGGTTCATGCTTTCCCCATGATAGATCTCCTGACATGTCATTGCTCACACCTGACCTGCTTGATGGGTGCCCTGACAGCTGTCCTAATTCTCTTGGGGTCTCTGTTTTCCTCTTGCCTGGCTCTAAAAATCTGGTTTAAAATGCTGTTTTCAATTTCATTGCATCTGGACAAATCACTTCTCTGTCTTTTCCCACTGAAACCTAACCTTCTGTGGGACAAAAATCTTTGTCTATTTTGTACCTAATGCAATTGACAATCAATTGAGTGAATCGATAAACTGGTTGATTCATAATCTCTGTGCACATCCAGAGGAACTCTGAATGCTTTTCAATCAGTTAGTAGGTCCGAGAAAGCTGGGGGATTAGTCTGCCTGAATCAGAAGAAACAGTAGGAGGAAGATTTCAATGTTTCATTTTTTTTGAACCATATAAGATGCATACTTGCATCATAGACGTCACTCTTTCTGACGTCACCGGTAATCCTGAATATCCCTGACTTCTCTTTCTCCCCTAAAGCGCCTTCTCTCCCTTCTCTCTCCCCTGTACCCCATCATTTCTCTGTCACATCTCAGAATAGCAAGCGCTCTTCCTGCTACATATGCATCAATACATTTCTTTTTTTGTGCAAATGAATGTTTTAAGAAAAGTGTGAAAACGAACTTCAGTTTCAAAACAGAGATGTTCTAATTAAATATGCCATTATAACAAAAATGTCTTGAATAAGCACTCCTCGAACAAGATTGGCAACAGAGAACCGGATTAGGAAACCATGCCTGAGGTCTCTCGAGGTCCGAGAAACTGATGCAAACAACGACACGTGCTTTTTGGCCGTTGGGTCTCAGTGCCCAGGGTTAGGGATGAGGAGCAGATGCGGTGAGCTCTTAGTTTGACCCTGGGTTTCTGGGGCGCTCACCAAGTATTTGTCTAAGGTCAGGATATCTGTGCTTCTGGGCTGCAGCTCACCCAGAGAACTCCTTGATGCTATGGCATCTGAGGTAACTGCCTCAGAGGGACGAAGGGACAAAAACAAGCAGAGCTACACCACGGTGGTGTGAAGAAAACAGAAGGAGATGTGAGTGGGGAGGCGTTCAGCGTTATAAATTCATCTCTACTGTTGGCAGCAGAGGCAGCATGGGTCCGAGAGGAAGCCAAGAGCCCTGCCTTCCAGTCTCCAGCATGTTGAAACGTCATTGAACATTTAAAATATCTGTTCTTTTATCCTTCAGCCCCTCCCCCACCCTGTTTCCTATATCTTTGGTCTAGTTTAGGCAAGTGAATTATTGTTCTATCCTAGATCTTTCAGCTACGAAAGCATAAATACTGTCCCTCTTCATTTCTAGACTGAGACAAAGCACCTGAGACCGTGATAGTACCAGCCTTTACAGGAATTGCTCATAGGGAGTTCATGGTCAGTCATTAATTAATACACTGTAATAAGCAATGCAGAAATATGATATGAGGCCTAGTGATAAACACCATGAATTCCAAATCCTTAAACCTTTATGCAGAAAATGAATTTCTTCTTAGCACCTGAAAATCTGACCAGCCCTAGGTCCACTGAGTGAATTTTATATACATCTATGAATTTTAATTATACAAATAAGTAAAGTATTAAAGGGTCACTTTAAATATGAGATATAGACATATTTATTATAAAATTATTTCTCTATATAAAGAAGTTAGTAAATTCCAGTGCCAAAATTCATCAGAATCACACTTCTCCATGATCTGAAAATGTCTTAAATTAAAATAAAGCCAAAAAGCAGTTTCATTGATTTCTTAGCTTATATTCAATCCACTGACATAAAAAAATCATATTGCTGTAAATAAAAACAACACGATTTAAAATTTTGTGTGATATTTCTTAGTGTTGGCTATGACTTGTATCGCGAAGCCTGGTCACGCAGTGTGTTCTCCAAACCAGACTGTCCCATCATGTCCCATCATGCCTGGATCAGGAAGTAGTTCCACAACATTCACGTCTTTGCTCCTCCCCCCTCCCGCCCCCCACAAACACACTTGCTAAGGATTTTTTGATTGCTAGGAGAGTGGGCCTCTGTGCCTCCAGCTCACATCGTACCTGTCCCTAGGGAGCACCCATAGCCCAGAGCCGCTAAACAGCTCCCTCACAGCAGGCGCTTCTCGCTGTCTCACTGGAGATAGCAACCTCCTTATGAGACTCAAAAAGAAATTGTATCTCTCTTATACTGCCCTTCAATCTGTTTGCTGGTCCTCCCAGAAGACCCAGCGGTCACAGCTCAGTGACCAAGGGCTGGAGGAAGGGCCCCCGGCAGAACCAGGAGCTCTAGCGGTTGCCATGGCAGCAGCAGGACTATGTAAACCTTCCAGAAGCAGATCTGTCTCAAGAGTTTATAACACAGCCATATGCTGTCTGTGTTTAACCCGTGCTGGGGGGAGACAGTTCGCCGTTTTCCCACTCCCTCGGTCAGCTTGTGTTAAGATTATCTGCTGACACTCTGGAGACACAGGTCTCTGACCCAGGTCTTCAGGGGATTGTGCACGAGCGAAAGCTTGCTTGGCCCTTGTTTGGTTGGAAGGAGTATGACAAAGCAGACATTGCTGTGTTTAGCCATTGGCGAAATATCTGGTCCTGTGGCAACTGAACACCCTTTTCTAACTGCAGAGTGGTCTAAGACAAAATTGATTCCACTGTAATAATAGGATTACTTAGAAATACTTAGACCTATCTTACAGGTGATGCAAGGAATGTGCCTTAAATGAACGTTTAGCCCAGAACATCTCCCTCCCTCCATCTCTCCGTTCCTCCCTCATCCCCTCCCCTCCCCCTCTTCATCCCTCTCTCCCTTCCTCCTCTTTCCCTTTTCTGTCTATCCTTCCATCCTTCCTCCCCTCCTCTCTCTCTCTCTCTTTCTCGCTCTCTCTCTCCCTCTCTCTTTCTCTCTCTCTCTCCCTCCTCCTCCTCCTTCCCTTTTTTCTTCTTTCTTTCCTCACTGTCACACATCCCAGGCTGACCTTGAACTTTCTATGTAGCTAAGAATGACCTTGAACTTCTGATCCTGCTGCCTCTACCTCTCCAGTGCTGGGATTATGGTCCTGTACTGCCACATCCTCTGCTTTCTGCAGTGCAGGAATGGAATTCAGGGTCTTGTGCACACTAGACAAGCACTCTACCAACAGCGCAGCATTTGCAATCCTGGAGCGCTCATCCTGAGCTGACCATGGACTTCCCAGATTAAACATCGTTTCTGCCTGTGCTCCCCCTGTGTTTCTGGCTGAAGACAGCGGTTGGATCTGTGGACTCACCAAAGGAGAATGCCCTATTCAATGTAGTATACTTTCTTAGCCTCCAAGCCTTAAGAATCTGAATAAAATCAACCAACTGGGTCGGGGAAGGAAATGCCTTTCCTCTTTCATTGCTAAGCTGACACCGATTCCTTTTCATTTCTTTTATTTTTTTATTTTTTCAGACCAGATGAATGAAAAAAAAGAAATAAAAGGGAAAGGAAAGGACCTGACTGTTCCTAGGTTTGGTGGAGGAGAAAGTTTATTGGAGATATGAGGGAGAGCATAGCCAGAGGCAGGGACATCTGAGAGAGTCCAGAGTGGACAAGACCCTGAGCCAGGCCTTGCGGGGAGAGGGGGAGGGAAAGGGCGAGAGGAGAAATGAGAGCCAGGCACAGCAGCCAGGAGGCACAAAGGTTCAAAAAGAATGGGTAAACAAAATGGTTGGATTATAGAAGGAAGAGCAGCCCAGCCCCCTATCCTAGAGAGTTCAGGGTAGGGGGCTGGGTATGTCAGCCAGGATGGCCTTGTAATAGGCAGGAACTGACTGAGGGGTGCTAGGAGAACCTGGCAGCCATTTTTGGCTGTAGTGGCTATTCCTGGTTGTCAACTTGACTATATCTGGAATGAACTACAATCAAGAATTGGAAGGCTCACCTATGATCCTAATCTGGAGGCTCAAAGATACAAGTTTCTGACCTGGATCTTGGCATGGAGATCTTGAAACACAGTGGCTATGAATTCTAGAAGATTAAGACAAGGAGATCTCCGAGTTCAAGGTCATCTGGGATTAAAGGCGCGGTGGCACTTGTCTTTAATCTGGGCCACACCCTCTGATGGAGACCTACAGCCTTTAATCTGGGCCACACCCTCTGCTGAAGACCTACAGCCTTTAATCTGGGCCACACCCTCTGATGGAGACCTACAACCTTTAATCTGGGCCACACCCTCTGATGGAGACCTACATAAGGACATTGGAAGAAGACTCTCTCACTCTTCCTTGCCTGCTTGCCTCATGGGACTGAGCAACTGCTAGATCCTTGGACTTCCATCCACAGCTGCTGCTGACCATTGTTGGGGAGTTGGACTACAGACTGTAAGTCATCAACAAATTCCCTAACTATATAGAGACTACCCATGCATGTTGTGACTCTAGAGAACCCTGACTAATACATCGGCTTTGTCATATTAAACAGGCACCTCAGCCATTTATCCTGGATTTGAACAGATCTTCTCAGTAGGCAAAAGGTGAACACAACCCAGATGCCCATTAATAAGTGGATGAATGAGACATGTGCATATAATAGGGTACATTTCAGCCTTAAAAACTAATGCAGTTCTGGTACTGCTACATCGTGAATGGATCTTGAAGACATTGTGAAATACGCCAGCACAAAAGGCAAACACTACATTATTTCTCTTATACCAGGTATCTATGTGATGGCTAAAGAAACTCCATTTGATGCTAGGTATCCATTTTGGTACCTGATAGTCATTTGTCTCTGACTCAAGTTCCTGGAAGCTAAGTCCTCTGACAACCTGGATTCCTTGACCTCCATTCAGGAATGTGCAGCCTTGACTGTTGGTACTAGGACCTCTGAAACCTGTGACATCACATAGGTGACAGTGAGACCTGTATACCTGTTGCCAAGACAACAACCACCATATTCCCAGAATCCATTGGGCTCATCTTTACCTGTGACCATGTCACCATCCGTATATATAAAAGGAGCACCCTCCTCTCTCTTTCTCTCTCTTCCCCTCCTCTCTTCCCACTGCCACCATCTGCTTTGTTATGGTATGACTAACAACTGTGTTTTTGTTTGTTTGTTGCTTCTGTGACTCAGCAGACATTCAAGAACTATTTTGAAGTCATCTTGACTATCTAATTTTGGCAGAGCAGAACAGCTCTTGTGGTTCTCACCTTTAAAAACCCTTCCTTCATCTCTGTGTGGCAGGTCTCTGATTTGGCTCATAGGCTATGTCCCTGCTGGCAGTTTTAATACATTTGGCAAATTGTAATCTAAATTGAGTCTGGAGGTATTGTGGATGGCCCTGGTGCTGTTTGTATTTTGATGTTAATTCCAAAGAAGAAATTAAGTGTCTCTACCTCCAGGTGAGGTTATACATTGTGGCTAGGTGGCCACTGAGCAGAAATTGCCTGTCTCTCCTGCAGACCTGTACAGTTCTTAAGAAGGCACAAGTTACAGGTTAGGACACCTTAGTTCTGCCAAGACAGAATAAGCTAGTCCTTAATAATTCCTGTTTTTCAAGGTCTGTCAGATGATCCTGGGCCAGAAGGCTGAAGATTGATGCTCCAACTTCCTGACTTACTGGCAGCTGCCTCTACAGTTTATCTCAGTTCTGGAAGCTGTGTTAGGCTTCCTATATTTTCAGATAATGTCGGTCATTATCAGATTTCTGACAGGTTTGAAAGACTACTATAGTCTCATAGCCAACCCAGGCTATCTAGCATTGAGAGAATATATTTGAGAAGATAGTTTTCAGATAGTATGCAGGCTAAACCAGGACATAACATATGGATTTATAAGTCTTTTAAGTTAGGATAGATGACAGAGTGTTCTATTTATTTGACAAAAATGATGGACTGGGTGTTAGGTCTATCTTGTATTTTATAAAGTACAAAATGGTAATAATTGTGCTCAATTTATATCTGAGCTAAAAAAGTCTTTTCATTGGACAGAAAGGGGAAAGTGTTGTGGCCCTGGTGCTGTTTGTATTTTGATGTTATTTCCACTTTCCCAGGAGGGGCTGTCTGGACCAAGGAATGAGTCATGTACTCAGGTGACTTCTTGTGAACCTTCCTCTAATGAATAAAGAAACCAATCACTGGGCGAGTAGGTGGGACTTCCGGGTTGGAGAGAGGAAGAGGAGCAGAAGACAGATACGAGCTTTTGAACAAGGACAGCCATAGGACAAGATGTAGCTACTAGTGACCCCCAGGATTTGCCATGGAAAGATTTAGATTTAATATGGCTTACAAGATTAGGATTCTAGTTGTTGCATCCAGTGATTGAGTTACCATTGATTCTGAACTAAGTTTGTGTGGTGTTTTCCTTCACACGGAGGCTCAACTGGGTTCCAAAGAGAATGATACAGCGGCAAAGTGTGGGTTTGCAAGAAGTGTACCCCAAAAAGCCATGGGAATTTTGAAGCGTGGGGTTGTCGTGGTAGTGACCCACCAGTAAAAACTTAGTGAGCTGGGTGGAGAGATCTTGGAGCTCTGAGTCAGAGAATCTCCATGAGATGAGAACAGGCCGGCCAGGCCCACCAGTGCCAGCCGGCATAGTTTGGATTGATTTATTTCCTGCAACATGGAGGTAGACTGTGGTTGCCAGAGGCTTCATGGAGGAAAGGCTGATCCTTAAAGGGGACAGAGCTTCTGCTAGGAATGATGAGCAATCTTTCTGGACACAGATCCAAGTAGCGGCTGCACAATATTGGGAATACTCTTAATGCCACTGAATATTCATTTTACAAAAGCTAAAGTGGTAGATTTTAAGTATATTTTACAGGCATTGTAACAACCAACCAGATTAAAAAGGTTTTTGTTTTTTTTTTGAATAAGAGAAAAGTGGGATTTATCTAAAGAATGAACTCTTATCTGTAGGCTTGGCCACTTGTCCCAAAGAAAGATTAGCATTTCCAAACTAAGCCCATTTTCTTTTCTATTTGTATTAGTCATGGGCAGAGGGGTAGGGTGAGAACTGACTTCTGTGACCGTAGAGACAGAGGAGTCCCACTACCTGCTGACTGCCTGCTAGCTGAGCCCAAGGAAAGCCAGTCGTCTGTCAGGATCTCAAAGCCTGAGATCCAATGTGGCTGATGGTGTACAGCCCAGGACTGAGGAAGATGGAAGAGGATAGACAGTGTCAGCTCAGCAATGAAATGGGGGGGAAGGCAATTTCTTCCTCCCCTCCCCTTTATTTTATTCAGATTTTCAAGGGCCACATGATGAGAAACCAGGCTGAAAGGGACAATCTCCTTTGCTGAGTCCACAGACTCAGATGCTGTTCTCAGCCAGAATCAGTGTCAAACCTGGGAAGTCCATATCTACTCAAGTTTAGTAACTTAGATTATCAGAAAACCCAGGGAGGGTGTGTGTGTGTATGTGTGTGTGTGTCTGTCTGTCTGTCTGTCTGTCTCTGTCTCTCTCTCTGTCACACACACACATACACACACACACACACATACACGCACACACACACGCATGCACTTACATTTTATTGAAAGTATCAAGTATCACCTACTCCTGAGATGCATGCTTTAAGAATTTAGTGGTTAGAATAGTACAGTTTTGAAGTCAGGCTACATTATTTTGAACAATGTAGTAATCAAGAGGAGAGTGATTACGAACAGATTAAAGAAAAAAGTCTTTGTGAAGATTTCCTGCAGTCATTAGTTATAAGTTGTTTCCTTCCTATTCCAGTTTGCTCAGGACCTCCGTTGCTGTACAGCTGGTTTCAAATATAGGAAAAGAAGTGTGCCCACTGTGAACTGGCCATGGTAAAGATTTTTTTTTAAGCAGAAACTTTTCAGATTTAGATGACTATGGATTATGTCTTTGTTTTTATCTTGAAAAATCTTCAGCCAAAGCAACTTAATCATTGTCTTCCCCTTTACATTTAAAAAGTCTATGGAAAATCCATTCTGAAAAGGAGGAGTATTTTAAATCGTCAACACTTAAATTAATCAGCCTCTCTGCTTAATGCTTTTTCTGGAAACTGTCTTTTCCTTGTATCTTTTTTTTTTTTTTTAAACAGTCTTCAATTTCTCAAAAGAGAAAAAGATGGATTGGGACCTTCGTTTGTGCTTCAGGTTCCTGCCCTTGTTCTCCGGAAGATGGAAAGCCTTTTCAAAACCCTTTTGTAAATGAGCTCTCCAGACCGTTAGTTATTGTCCTTTTATGGTAATGCAAAACAAAATGTACCATTAGTCACTCAACTCATCTCCCTTTGTGAAAAGCATCCAGTCATGCGGTTAAAAACCGAAGGATAAATCACATTTACCTAGTGGATGGAACTTGATAATTTCTCCATATGCTAATACTTAAAATTGACATGCCAGGCATTGTCAAGAAGTGCTAACCAGATAATTCTAAAGAACGAACAGTTGTAAAGTTTGAGAATTAATTGCCACAATCACTTACACCTTTGCATGCAATTAAACAGCTTCAAGAGTACTATTTACAAAATTGCTTCTTCCAAAGCCAGTCTGTGGAAAAGGTTACCACCCTGAGTACTTTTTTTCTAATACTTAAGACATTAATGAGTGGCCTTCCAGAGTGCTCTTGTTAATGCACCAACAAAGCAGGTCCTCATCTGCACCATTTATTTCCTAAAATAGTTGGTGTCAGAACTGAGGACCATCAGTTGGAAAGCAGAAACCTCCAGAGCAGGAAACTCTAAGACACTCTCTCCAAGTGCAATCCCACCTCCTATGGTCATTGCCCATTCTCAAAGCCTGTACACTCCCGGCAAGTTTGTTCCCAAGCACCTTCCTCTAAGAAGCTGAAAAATTCTACTGATTTTATACATGCTCATTTTTTGGGCAGTGGTTTTCTTTAAAAAATTAATTTAAAATAAGTGGTAATGGCAGCCAAAACTAACATTACTCAATGGCAGCATTCCACTGTTAAAAACCTGTAATTTTTTTTAAAGATCATTTTATTGATTCTTTGTGAAGTTCATATCACACACCCCAATCCCACTCACCTCCTCATCCCTTCATAACTGCCTTCCACCCTTGCAACCTCCCTGCCGAAAGAAAATTAAAAAATACATAAATAAAAAATAAAAAAACAACCCCCCAAACCCAAACAAACAAAAACAAAACAAAAAAAAACCCAAACCAAACCAAAAAGCAAAAAGCAAAATACAACAAAATCCACCTTGTTGTGGAAGCTGCAGATTACCACAGGACCCCTTTTTGTCCACATCTCTTTGCTTGCAAATCTTCATTGCAATGAGTCATTGGTCTGGTTCAAGGCTTCTGGCTTCTGCTACACTATTTAGATTGGATCCTCACAGGGACTCCTCTGCGATATCCTGTTCTTGCCCTGTGTCATGGAGATCCTGAGGTTTTGGATTTGCAGGACCTGCCATTCAGGACCTCCAGCAGTTTATAGATGGGGTAGATGCTGGAGTGGGCCAATCCAAAGCCCTGGGTCTGGGCCTGGGTGGTAGCTCAGCTCAGCAGGCCAGCTCTCCAGCAACACCACCAGGGTGGGCTCTCACCCAATTCCACAACCGGCAGGGGGCGGAGGCTGCACCCATGGCTTACCCCAACTCCCGCCAGCAGGGCCAGCTCTACTGTGCTGCCCAGGCAAGGTGCAGGGGCCACTCACTCCCCAAATGCTGCAGCTGTGAAGCTGGCAAGGGTTAGGGCCAGCCCTCCCAAGTGCCAAAGGAGCGAGGGGCAGGGCCAGCTCTGCACAGCCCTTCGCTATCAGCATGGTCCCAGGTGGCAGCCCAGATCAGGGACATCTGCATGATCTTTGGAGGTTCTATGAACCGTGGACATCAACACACTGCACTGCTACTGCACGGTCATGGACCCAGACATGGCCTTTAGCAGCAGCATAGGCTGGGACTTCACCATGGCCTCGGGTGGCTGGGATGGCTACTCATGTCAGGCTATTCCTCTCTACCCTTTCCTCTCCAGTTTCACCCCTCTTCAGGATGCTCAAACTGTTCAGCTTCTCTTTCTCTCCCATCTCTCCACCTTATATTTGCATGTGGTAGTGGCTCACGCTGTGGGCAGGCCTCTAAAACCTGTATTTTTGCTTCCATAGTTCCTGAAGTGCTCTCTCTCTCTCTCTCTCTCTCTCTCTCTCTCTCTCTCTCTCTCTCTCCCTCCCTCCCTCTCTCTCCCTCTCCTTGTCTGGGCATGACACAGCAAGATGCTACTGTTTCTTTTTAATAAAATTAAACTCATATTGTGATTCTTTGACTTGCTGAGAGATACATCTTTCCATATCTGTTAAAGAGGCAATTCAAAAAGAAGGAACTCTAAACTCACTTTACTGTGAGCTAAATGAGTTGTATGAATAAAGCTTTGCAGTCCACATGCCCACTCTCCAGCTCAGAGGACAAGCCACATAGTCACCATTAAGTCCTACATGAGTCTGACTTCAGAGTCAGTGACCATCAACATTTATTATTACTATTATTATTGTTGTTATTGTTTTTTCCTCCTCCTCCTCCTTCTCCTTCTTTCCTTCTCCCTCTTTTGAGTAAAGCTTCTGACAGAGTCTTACTATGTAGTACAAATTTGTTTTGAACTCACTCCATAGCCCAGGCTGAGCACAAATATAATTCCCTTGTCTCAGCCCTCTGAGTAGTAGGATTTTATGTATATGCCTGGCTCAAATCTCAGGAAAGCTCACTTGAATAACATTTATATTCACCAAGATTCCTCTAACTTAATTTCTGGAGCTAGAATCATTAGAATAACTTACAACTTACGTCTGACAGTTTTTATTTGCCTCAGATGTAAGTAACACAACAATACAACAATCCAAATCGCTGTGACCACAGGCAGGAAAGCCAGCCCTGTGCACACTGAGAGGAAGCATCCTGTAAGCGTCTGTTTCTGTCATCAAGCAGGCTTGTGTTCATCTTCTGGGCAGTGACTTAATTCAGTGACTGTTTGCAGAGTGTGGCAAACAGAGCTGGCCGTTCATTGTAACACAGCAGGGATGTGAGGAGGGAGAGGAAGACAAGGAAAGGCGAAGGAACTAAGGAGGAGCAAGAAAGGTCCTTAGGGCCACAAGACACAGGCTCGTACACGAAAATACAGAGACCAAAACTTCTGCTTTACAAAGTCAAGCACAGGGCTTTTCCCCCTATCTGGGGCTCGGTGAAGCTTTCTTCTGTTGAACAGTCTAGCTCCCACTTTAGAGGGAAAGCTAATCCTGCCAGATACCGAACAGCGCTGTGATGACAACAGTGTTCAGACATCACGCCTGGTGACAGAACAAGCTGACAGAGCTCAGACCCTCCTCTACCCAGGATTTCGAATTCTCAAATGTGTTCAGCCGCCTGCGCGCACGGGTAGATGTATTTGTTGACGACTTTACTGCAGATTAAAATTTCCACGTGGTGCTGCAGCGCCTGCAGCTTTGACAGGTGGAAGGGAGGTGGCAGAGGTGGCCTTATGAATGTAGCCACCATGCCTCCCACCCGCTACTGTGCCACGTGGAGGATCAGCAGGGTGTGCCGATTCAGTCCCTGCTGGCATTTGTGCCATAGGGATGAGTGACAATTGCTGATAGGAAAAAGCCTTTCAAACTGAGGGTACCGCCCCCCCCAACCCCCGCTCCTTGCCCCAGTCTCCCACACTTCCTGGGGAGCTCCTTTAGAGAGTTTACAGCGCGCTGTTCTCAGTTGTCAGTACTACACTTTATTTCTACATATGTCCATGAGGGAGTCGCTATCTTAGCCCCATTTCACATGTGAAGGAACAGAGTCGGGGCAGAAAGGAGATTGTCTAGTCTAAGTCACGTTTATAACTACACAGGGAGACACTAAAATCCTCAGGACAAGGTGGTACTTGTACTTGAGTAACAGGGGAACAACCTCAGGACTCATCACCTCTCCACTACTTCCCTCTAACTAGGTTGCATTCTGTTGGTGTAAACTGTGTTTCTAAGTTCTGTGTTATGCACCTTTAGAGCAAGTGAATACCACCAGTATCCTTCCAAATGGAGAAACTGAGGCTTAGGTGGGGATAATAAACTCACCTAGGTTAACGAAACTACTAAGAATCAGCTCCAGAATTTTAAAACTTTGATCCCAGATGCTATGCTAGACATTCACGACCAATCAATCATTAGGAGTTGGCATGCAAACAGAAACCCATTATCCCTTCCTGACTCAGGAAGCTTTTAACAAACTGTCAGGCAAGATTACTAAGATCAAGCTTGGTGTGCAAAAGCAAATTGGGAATTAATTTTTTCCTCTGAACAAACGGCAAATTTAGCAGTGTGCACCCATGGGAACATAGTAGTAGTGTGAGAGGACATGCTCTGCCTTCCTGATACACTCCTGAGGAGGAAGTAGCTCTAATGAGAACTGGGTGTTACCAGGAAAAGTCACTGATGTGGTTGACTCTGCTCTCTGTGAATTCTTATGAGGTGTTACACATACCTTCTAATCACGTCTAGGGTCCCATCTCTACCAAAAAGCCCTATACCATTAATAACTTACTTTTAAATGTCGGTCTAGCAGGTTACTAATTGTTGATGTTTTCTTTTAGAATTGGCCATGGGACTTGTTAAGAGGGTAAGGTCTAATAGCAGAGGAACCTGTTACTCACAGAGCAACAACACAGACAGAATTGGGAAAAGCTAGAAAGGATGAAGCACAGAAGCCAGGAGAGAAGAGGATAGCTGTATTTCTTTACTCATAGAAGTTTGGCCATATCAATAAAAGCCAATTAGGAGACCCTGGCCTCCTAGTTCCTGTAGGCTTCCCTCCCCAGTTCCATCTCTGGTGGAAGCAAAACCTCTAATTTCCTTCATTAAGTTCACCATCAGGTTCTCCCTCCAGGAAATTACTGGGGGGGGGGGCAGGTGCTAATTCATACCAGAAGGGACATGTCCAGGTGGTCAAATGTCTCCTCTTCTATGTAATGCATAGGCATCTAAGTTTAATGACTGTTGTTGAGTTGAATTTTACTTTATTATTTTTACTTAGCTTAATGCTTGGTTTTCAAAGTTGTGTTTTTGTGTTGAATGTGGGTAGTTTATAGGAACATATGTTTATATGGGTGTGTGTATCTGAGCACTTGTGTAAGGAAGCCAGAGGAGATACTGGTGTTCTCCTCTGTCGCTGTCTGTCTTGAGACAGGCTCTCTCACTGAGTCAGAGGGTGGGCTAGTGAGGAGTAAGCTGTGCCTATCCATCCTGCCTCCACCTTCCATAGCTCTAAGATTACTGGTTTATGTCCAACCCTGACTTTTTAAGAGAGTGACAGAGATTTGAACTTAGGTCACCATGCTTAAACAGAAAATTCTCTTATGCATAAAACCATTGCCCCAACCACACAGATTCAATGGTAAGCAAGAAGCCAAAAGTTATGCAATTCTCAATTGTTTTCTAGGTTCATGGAGGAATCTGAATTAACACCAGAGAGTGTGATAAATTCTGTTACTTGTGTTATCTGTCGCAGGGTGTGATAAAGTCATATGTTCTCACAAGCTATCTGTATATGGATATTACACACAAACATTCCAGAGGCTACAGTTATGACTAGCCTAGTCACACATTTACCTAAGAATACTAAAGGAGTAAATTAGAGGTAAAAATGTAACTAAAAGCAGCAACTCCAATGTACTATTCCTTATAAGCAACAGGTAAATACACATGAGCAGGTCCAGAGCTGAAGAAGAAGCCACACTGTGGCTGAGGTGAGCAAATGTGAGAGACTCCTCCCTGGAGAACTACAGATGGGTTCCTATCTAAGATGGGGCTCTGAGCCCCTGTAACTGGTAATGAGGGTGCTTGAGTGGAGACTGGGGGATGCTTGAATAGGAGAATGGAGATGATTGGGAAGTATCACTTAGAAGGGAAAGGTTTTTCCCCTGGCAATAACATCAATAAAATGACTGCTTTTGTTAGTAAGAATTGCCCGATTAAGCAAATGTTCATACACCATTTGTTGGACAGCTCCATAGATAACATTTGCCAGAATAGACACACTTTAAAGCAAAATGTGTTCTGTTCTGTTTAGTAAGGGTGGTGGGTTTTTGCTACAATAGAGAGAACTTTAAGTTTATTCCTAGACTATACTGTTAGGATGGGACTCCTGCTCATCACCTGTACAAGCTGGGAACCCAGTGTGCCTTCCTTCCCCAGATCCCTTCCACACAGAGAAAATTCCCAGCTAACATGCTTTCACTCTTCATCTCTGAGTTTACGGCAACCCACCCAAGAGTGCCTGCCCAGGGGCTCAGATTTTGACCATGTATGGACAACATTCCAGATCCTTGCATAAACTCTATAGAATCCCCTTGCTTTAGCCTGGATTCGTGACTTCACTGACTTCCACCTGTGAGATCAGTAGACTCTGCTGCCCCTCCCCGCCCCCCCCCACAAGAGCTGCCTCCTGATAGAGTTGTCTTTATCTAATTTAAATCTGGTCTAATCTGGCCTATATCTGTATCACTGAGGGAGAAAAAAATGGCTATCATGTATTATCTTTGAAAAGTGTCATTTATTGTAATTTTTTTTTAATTTAATTTTATTTTATTTTTTTAATTTACATTCCAAATCACTTCCCCTTTCCCGTTTCCTCCCTCCCCGAAAGTCCCATAAGCCCCCTTCCCTCCCTCTTTTCTCCGTTCAACCCCCTCTCATTACTCTTTTAACAAAAAACCTGAATATTTCAGACTCTGGGAAGGGGACCATGAACTCTCTGGAGTTTCTAGGCCAGAGCGGAAGCAGAAAGACTAAACTCCTATAGGTGTGGTGCTGATGCTCTAAGGTCCTGTATCCCAACTGGATCTTGATCTGTCAGTAAAGAAGCCATGGGCCAATTGCTGGGCAGAAGGGATAGGCGGGACTTCCGGGTCCCTGGAGGCAAGCAGAGAGACCAGAGGAGATAGGAGAGTTTACCATGCTTCTTATTGAAAAAAAGTTGGGCCGGGCGGTGGTGGCGCACGCCTTGGGAGGCAGAGGAGGATTTCTGAGTTCGAGGCCAGCCTGGTCTACAAAGTGAGTTCCAGGACAGCCAAGGCTAAGGTGGGAGGTACGGAGATAAGAATATTGATAAGGGCATGTGGGGGAAAAAAGCAGGGGCGGCGGTGGGTCTGCATAGGAGAACATTAGCAGGTAGAGCCCGTGTAGGGGGATAGGGGAACACTGGCAGGCCCACACCGCTCTGGGTTGGGGACAGCGGGTGCCCGAACACCTGTAGAGCACGAGGCTGCCTGGCTAGTGGGGAGGGAGGTCCTTGCCCTGAAGGCAGTGCCGTTCTGGCTTGGGCCTTCTGGGTACCTGTGGAGCAAGAAGCTTGATTGAGAAGAGGCTGAGTCCTTCCCTGGTGACTGGAAACACTGAGGCCTGCTCCATGCCTCTACACTGCGGGTTTTGACCAGAAGAGACAGTTCATAGTTTCAATGCTTTATTATAGGAAGAGAAAAGGAAATAGAAAAGTAAAGAGAGAAAGAGAAGAGAGAGATGAGAGCTGGCCATGACCATGTGGAAAAAGGGGAAAGAATAGAGAGAGGGGGAACAGAGAGAGAGGGTCAGGAGAGGGCAGAGAGGGGTGAGAGAGCAAGGAGGGGCAAGAAGCCTTCTTTTATAGTAGCTGGGTTACCTGGCAACAGGTAACCATGGGGTGGGGAAAGCCTGGCTGTATAGCCAGGTGACTGTAGGGGTGGAGTCCAGCCAGAACACTAGGGGTCTGGGGCGTGGTCATATGTGACTGATGGCCACAGGATTATGGAGTTAAGGAGTCAGCAGTCTGGGAGCATAGCTCATGGGTTCCGTCCCTTGTAGAATGTTCTACTGGGTCTCTGGAGTGAGCCTTGCTCAACCAGGCTACAGACTGCCTTACACCATGGTCCCACAAGGGCATGCTTTTCCACGCAGGAGATAGTAGTGCCCAGCAATTGTGTCAAAAGGCAAGTTGAAATTGAACAACTGTGTGTGTCTGTCTTTTATCCGTGGATTCAAGGAAAACTGGGTGGGTGCTGGTAGTACAGCCCATTCCAGGAGGTTGGGCAGGGTAGCGAAAGTACACGTAAAAAACTCACTCTAGTAGGGAATCAGTGTTTCTCCATCAACTTCTAAAGACAGAAAGGGAACATAGGATTACCGAATATTGCCTTGTGAAATTGGTTTGGCTGACCCAGTGGGTGACCCAAGCCTGTATCTCTTCAGCCTTTATGTCATGTCTGGGAACCTCTATTCCTCTAAAGCTGCTTATTCATTGGGACTCTGAGAGACAAATGAGGTCTATATAACAAAGTATTAGTGAAAAGAAGGTGCCGCACAAGAGCATTCTCCTTCTCTGCTTCAGTTATCAAACTTAGCATGCCATCACCTTACATTTGGTTCTAAGACTGAAAATAAAAATCCTATAACAAAGAACAGAATAAACTATCTGGTCTTACCAATTCTCCTTTCCTGAATGAGCATTTGCTCTATTTTATCCTGCTTAAATGTCACTTAAAGTATCTTCAGCCTAACACTTAGCACGGGTGCATATGTAAGCTGTTTGCAGGACTAAGTTCACCAAGTCTCTCCTAGTCTCAGCAGGCAGACAGAAGAATAACTTGAGAAACTTTCTCCCTGAAGACCCCCTCCAAACAGATCTTTGTTTTCCTCCCCAAAATATGTCCTAAAATGAGAGACTGGTAGAATCTTTGGAGTTCTGGGAACTATCTTGGCTAGCCCTAAAAACCAGGGTTCAGCCATCCATCCTTAATAGGCCAATTAAACACATGGATAATCATGAAGAATAGAGAAAGGATGTTTATTTGATGTGACCACATTTGGAATAGGAAAATATTATAGAGGTCCAGTGGTGCCCCCAAACTCATCTTCAATGTCCTGGCAATAACGACAATCCTAGATTTGTCCTGCCACAATTTAGAATAACCTCAGTGGGGAATGTCCTCTGAAGAACTGTTCTGATAGCCTTAACTTATGTGGGAAGACACACTTGAATGTTGTTGGTATCTTCTGGCAAAAGTCCAGATGTTTTTTTTTTTTAAAGTACAGCAAAAGGAAGACTGTTTGCCGTTTGCACACTGGCCTTTGTTCTTGTTAATTCACCCTGCTGCTGCTTCAGTGATATTAGAAGCAGCATTTCTAGGCTTCAGTATTTGACTGGGGACCAATGGCTCCCTGGAAACCTTTCAGATTCTCAGCACCCGACTGGGACTACTGAAGTGACCAGCCTCAGGGCCGGAGCAACTACTGGGTTCTCAACCTCTTGGGTGTGAGACAATTTGTTACTATTTTAACATAAGCTGAATTAATTCTTAAAATTAACATTTAAAATGTGTGTGTGTGTGTGTGTGTGTGTGTGTGTGTGTGTGTGTTCATCCTATTGCTTTTTTTCCTATGAAGAGCCCTGATTAATACTGGCCCCCAAACCCCTTTTTCTTAACAAGTCTAAGAATCTGAAACCAAATTATTGTGTTGGTCAAGTCTTCATCTCTTTGACAAATTCCTAAAAGAAATCAAGTTCAAAGAGGAAAAGTTTATCAGTTTAGAAGGCGTCAGTGCACTGGCTCCATTGTTTCTGGGCTGATGGTCAAGGCAGGGGGGATATAGTGCAGCCACACAACTCATCTTATGGCAGACAAGAAGCAAAGGAGGGAGGGAAGGAGGGAGGGAGGGAGAGAGAGAGAGAGACAGAGAGACAGAGACAGACTGGGGATAAACCATATCCAGAACACAGAACATATCCAGTAACCTTCAAGGAGGCTACACCTCCTACATTCCCACCAGCTGCCATAGTCTTCTCAGCCTTGAGTCTGTTGGTGGATTAACCCATTGATGAGGTTAACAGCCTTCATGAACCAATCACCACAGCACACATGAGATTTGAGGGCATTTCAGATCCAAACCATAACCAAGACAAGTATCTTCAGCTTATAGAAGGATGAACTGAGTCTTAAGGTACTCAAGCAACTGATAAAGGGGAGAACTAAGACCACAGAAGCTCTGTGATCAAAAACAGTATAAAGCTGTGACCAGGTAGATATGAACCCTTCTTGACTTGGCTGCTTTCACTTAGCAGCCTGTACTCAGGCTCTTCCTGTGATTTGAGTGTTCACATCTTTGTATTAGTGAGCACTATTTCGTTCTCTGAATGTATCACAGAATGTCTGTCCTCTTGCTTATCAGAGGGTAAGTACTGGAGATTATAAATAAAGCAGCTGTAAATATACAACGATCCAGTGTTTGTGTCCTCCAAATTCCATATGCTGAAATCCTAAACCCCAGAGTTAAAGCATTAGGAACGGGAGCCCCTGGGAGGCTCTGCTTTCATGAATGGGATCCGCAACCTCATAGGAGACCCCAAAGAATCTCTTTGACCCTTCTACCACAGAGCACTGCTAAGTGTCATTTATGATACAAACAAGCAAACCCTTACTGAACACTAAACATGTTGACACCCTGACACTAAACTTCCTTGCTTCCACAATTGTGCAGAGTAAGTTTCTGTTGTTTATAATCTGCTCAGTTCATGGACTTTTATTATAGCAACCCTATCAGACTAAACAGTATGTTGGCATAAGGCATCAACACATTCAAGTAAACACCAAGAAGTAGAACTGCTGGATTACGTAGTAAAACTTTGTTTTACCTTGTAGAAATCTGCTAAATTCTGCAAAATGCTGTATTTTGCATTCCTGTCAGCAGTAACTGAAACTTCCTTTTGCTCCACATCCTCAGATGACTCCAAGTTCCCTTTTCAACACGCACCTGCTCTCTCCCCACTCACTCAGTCTTCATCCTGATTAGGCTTTTCTAAGAAGCCTGCCCTGAGAAACAAATTTAAATGCAAGTATTTTATTTAGGGTTACTCCAAATGAGCACCATCAAGTAAATGAAGTAAGAAAACTTTAAAAGGTATCAAATTAAGGGTGAACTATCAAGCCACACTGGGCAGCTTGCTCATTCCACTACAAAGCTTTGGGGCATCATGCAGAAGACACTCACCTACTTAAACTGTTGTATGGGTTTCATTGCTGAGAAGAGACACCATGACCAAAGGAACACTAATAAAGGAAAATATTAATTGGAGCTAGCTTACAGTTTCAGAGGTCTAGTCCCTTATCCTCATGGGGGTGGGGGGGAAGTATGGCAGTGTATTGAAGAGCTGAGAGTTCTGCAACTTTATCAGAAGGCAATAGGAGACTGTGTACCACACTGGGCATAGCTTAAGCATCTATGAGACCTTAAAACCTGCTGCCAGAGTGATTCACTTCCTCCCACAAGGCCACACCTACTCCAACAAGGCCATACCTCCTAATAGTGCTACTCCCTATGGACCAAATGCATGAGTCTATGGTGATCATTTCTATTCAAACCACCACAGCAACCTTGTTTGGGTTATTCTCTCTCTCTCTCTCTCTCTCTCTCTCTCTCTCTCTCTCTCTCTCTCTCTCTCTCTCGTGTGTGTGTGTGTGTGTGTGTGTGAGAGAGAGAGAGAGAGAGAGCGAGGTATTCATGGGTATACATGTGTTTGGATAAACTTCTATATATGTGAACATGCTTGATCACTCTCCACTTCAATTTTTGAGGTAGGGTCTCTCGTTGAGCCTGGAGCTCATAGTTTGAGCTACACTGGCTAGCTGATGGGCTCCCATTGGAGAATGTGCTTGTCTTTTATGGCAGTTCTGGGGACTCAAACTCATGCCCTCATCCTTACATGGAAGGCACTTTATAAACTATGCTTTCTCCTTGGCCTCATGCGCTATTTCTAAGAGCATTCCTTCCCTGAAGCCTCAGCTCACCCGGTATATGGACTGAATCTGCTTCTCAGGCTAGAAAAAGGCTTCAAAGGGTCACAGAAGTTTTGTGATAGTCTTTATCATGAAAAAGCGCATGCTAAGAAAAACCAGGCAGAGTACCAACACTATCTGCCTCAATGGGGATGTAAAGATGTAAACAGCTAAAATATGATTACAAAGAAGAAAGGTAAACTTAAGCTAATCAAGAAAATAAGGTTTGTTGTAGAGATACCTAGAGGCCTAGGAGTATATAATAGAGAAACCAAATTAATGTCATGCCTAACAGGGGCTGGAACTACAAGCCCTAAGACACAGTGTACCTACTTAGCTCTTTCAAGACCCATGCTCCTGACTTTCTCCTATCTGCTACCTACAGTCTTCAACCTTTGCTGCTATATGAGCCACGCAGAGCTGTGTAGCATTACAGGAACATATAAGCTTCCCATGTCTGGTTATCTCAGGTTAATTTCTAGGGAAACAGAAATGGGTATTTGGAATGGCTTCTACCCATCCCTCCAGCTCCAGCCTGGGATCTTCAGGTGATCCTGATTTACAACTTGGTGTATATGTTTTAATAAGTTCTTACAGAGTTTCATAACCATATGAAGATGTATGCAAATATGGAGATTTTAAAGAGGGACATCATCAAGTCTACCAAAACCTTTTGGCATCGTGTATAGATTCCTGTTATAGTTTGAATATGAAATACCCCACCCAAGCATATATATTAAAACTGGGGGGAGGCATTGTCAGTGATATTTTCTAAAGTTCTGGGCATTTCAGAAGTTTGACCCACCTGGAGGAAGACGCCACTGGTAGGTCCTTGAGGGTATCTTGTCCCTGGACCCTTCCTGTCTCTTTTTGCTTCCTGTCAGCCATACGTGAGTACTCTTTTCTGCAACACGTTCTACCCATGGTGGACTGATGCCTCTGAAGCAGTGAGGGAGGCAAAATAAGTAATTCCTCCTGTAAGCTGTTCTCATGCATTCTTGTCCCAGCAACACAAAAGTATGACAATTCCAATGCAGACTATTTGTCTCAATTAACAATATTTGGTGGGCACTCCCCTAATCCAATGTGTTTACCGTCTCTATTTTTCTCTGGTCTCTATGCCAGTAGCACTCAGCTCTCATGCTCCCGAAAGAGAAGAATTCAGATGGGAAACAGTAGATCCAAACCTCAAAAGTTTAATTAGGGCAGGCAAGGAAGCAAGAATACACTCTTTAGAAAAAGAAAAGGCCATGAGCTGAGCTGAGCAAGGATGACTCATCCTTGGCAGAGGAGGGACTTTCAGTCTCTTCTCCTTGAGACTTTCCCTGGATAAGCACTTCCAGGAAAGGGGTATGCTTGTTTCTTAGAAGCCCATTTTACCCAGAATTCAGTCTGCTATAAGTAGATGGATGACATGCATAAACATGAATCTGGGTTTAAGTACCCCTATCATCGAGTATTCTGAGCACAGTTCCCAAATGAAGAAAGCCCTGAAGCCAGTTTGAGCTAATCCAGAAAGTGGGCACTACCAGCCACTGTTCTAAGTATTCCGACTTGAGGTCCTTTCTTGGGGTTTCTATTGGCGTGAAGAGACCATGACCATGGCAACTCTTATAAAGGAAAACATCTCACTGGGGCTGGCTTACTGGTTCAGAGGTTGAGTCCATTATCATCATGGCAGCACACAGGCAGACGTGGTGCTGAAGAAGGAGCCTCAAAGCCACTCCCTCCCCCACCACACCCATACATCTAAAGACAAATGGCTCTAAATGAGAACATGGAGTGAGATCAGAAAATACTTCCTTCCTTGTGTGTGTTTGTTCTTTAGCTCAAAGAGAATACGGAATTAGTCATCCAGCATTAGTTAAAAGAAAATACAAAAGCAATTGTATTTTTCATTAGAAAATATTCCTCTTTCCTTTAAAAGTGGAAAAGCTGGGAGTGCACTTGTAATTTGCTCAGCTCATTGCTAAGGAGCCTCATTTGGGTGAATAGTAAGTTTCATGGGATCATATCCGGCATTTACAAAACTGAGAACATCTGCAGTCATTACCAGGGATGATGAAACTACAGGACCAGCAATCCCACACTCCAGGGCTCGGTCAATTGCTGGGACAGGAAAATTAGTCTCCCAGTGGGCTGGTATTTCTACAATGTCACCAATTGCATTCAGGTTTTTGTTTTTTTTTTAATTCCCCTTTAAAGATAACTTGGAGTGATGGGCTTTAAAGTACATTGTGGTCATACAGTACAACATGAGAGAACCTCTTCAAAGGCCTAACAAAAACAGAGATATTAATTTAAAAAATGGTAAAGTCTCAGAGAAGCTAAGCGGGATAGCAAAAGTTTAACATTTCAGGTTTGTTACACCAGAACCTGACAAAATATGGACTCAGTATTTACTTGGTGAATGAAGAAAAGGAGCTACAACCTTCCCGTTCTTGGGTTCCAATCCCAGCCTCACCAGTACTGGATCGTGAAAGTTTCCTCTAATAGGTTTTCTTAGCTTCAGTTCACTAATCTGACAAATGGGGATAACTGTGCCTATGTGTTCTGAGATTGACTCAAGTCATGAAGCCTGGAAGGGGAGACTTCTCAACAAAAGGCAGTCATTTGGAACACTCCCTAGGAGTGATTGATGTGCTAGTTCCTGACCAAACAGCTCTAACAGTTAATTCACCTCAAGCTATTTCCTAATTGATCCACTGTTCTATAAGTCTGCATTGTATTGAGGCTATTTGTATCTGACACTGAATCATACCACTGGACATTCCCTCAAACTACACACCCTTTCCTGTGAACCAAGCACAGCCTGTCTGCTAATCACCTCTTACATGGTGTACTGTGGTAGGCAAAGCCCAGACTGCGAAGAATGACAGCTAACTTTGCTGGCCAAGGTTTCTCTGACTTGTGCAGGTGAATACAAAATACATGAAAGGATTGTAACATACAGGGGCACAGATGCCCCTTTTAAGAATTAATTACTTAACATGAGCCAAGTGTCTTTGGACTAACAGAGTCTATATATCCTGCATTAATATAGATAATGCCCCAATCAAATCTTAAGAAACACTTTGCCTGTAAACAGATTGCATATAGCATTAGCAGTTCTGGTCCCAACTAATTAAAATCTGGATTAGAAATAAACCCTGTAGGATTTGTGACTAACAGTTTTAAATAACAATGTGAATTTTCCTCCCACACAACCAATGATCAACTACTGTAGTCATTGTGCTAAAAAATATATTTGCAAAAAAATATATTTGCAAGATAATTCAATTTATTTATACTAGTTCTCCAAGATCAAGATTATAGAAAGTACTTCTTTTCTCTGGGCAAAAAGTGCTTTTAAATTATAAAGTAAGCTATGAATAATTGCTATCTTCTGGAAGTTGAAAATTTGGAAGATCCCTCGAACTTGAAAACCATTTTTGTCACTTGCTTCATGACTCACTCAGAAAATTAACTATGTATGCCCCCAAGGTAAATTACTTCCTTGGAATGTCACTGGATTCAAAGATTCTTCCCATTGAGTAACAGGCTGATATCTTTATTTAAAGATTCTATCGCTGTTGTCATTTCAAGTGTTATGCAGGCAAGGGGCAGGACCCATTATCTCTAGAACGGTTTGGAGAAAAGAGGAATCGGTTAGACTATAAGGGCTATCATTAGATCCCTCATTACCTTACAAAAGCAGAATTAACACCCTACCCCTTTTCTGGAATTTATGGTAGATGCTAAGGGCATGTGACATTGGATAATATTGTTTGGAATCAAACATTGGCAATCTGCAGTCCCATAGCAATTCGTTCACATAGCTAGTTACCAAACGATAGACACTCAGAAATACACAAACTCTGCCTGCCTCAACTCAACTAACATTCCCGGGGCCTCTCGAAAACCCAGCCAGACGCTGAGGGATAAGCTTCAGGAGGCCGGGGAGAGGGAGGGGGTGAGAGGGACCGAGGTACCTTCACTCCAAGGCGTAGGGCCTCTGCACACTTAAGCGTGTAGCGATGGTGGCACAGCTTTTGGAGGAATGCTGAGCCTTTGCCTCGGAGTAGGGGAAAAGCTACCAGGGACGCAGGAAGGGGACACTGCAGCCATGATACATAACCATCTTCCCTAAACACCAGAGATGCGGGCGTTCCAGCTGCTTCTGAGGGTTGGAGAAAAGCCCAAAAGCCTCCAGGAAGGCTCAGGGGAAGTGCCGGCTCGACGCCAGCCGCGGAAGGAGAAGGGGTGGGTCGGCGCGCAGATCAGAGCTGGAAGGCAAGCGCCAAGCGCCGGCGACAGGCAGCAGCAGCCCACTCGCGACCGGGAGGGGTTCTCACGCCCCCTGCTCCGGGGTGACTGCACCCGAGCTCAGAAGGAAGCGCGTGTGGGGGGTGGGAAGGGATGAATCATCCCGCCCCACTTCTCATTCTCGGCTTGCGCCCGCCCCCTCCCAAAACCCCGCGGCAGTCAGCAGGCGAAGCCGCTTCTCCAGCTCCGATTCACCGAGCCCCCTGCGGCCTGCAGAGGAGGGGAGATGGACAGGGCGGGAGGCCAATGAGAAAGCAGCTCTCACGGCCGCCGTCCGATGAGCCTCGGCTCCCTGGCGGGGCGGGGCTAACAGCGGGAAGGGGGCGGGCCTGGGCTGGCGCGCACCGCGGAGGCTCGGTGGCTCAAAGAGAGAGAGAGCGCGTCCTGGGGAGTCGGCGCCTAGGCGACGCGGGAAGGCGCCACCACCGCCGGCGCTGGCCAAGGTGCTGGACACCACAGGCCCATCGGCTGCTTCGCCAGGTCAGGCCCCCTCCGCTGCAGCCGCTGCTGCCTCGCTTCCAGCCAGGTCCCCATGGAAGAGATGGAAGAAGAGTTAAAATGCCCTGTGTGTGGCTCCTTCTATCGGGAGCCCATCATCTTGCCCTGCTCTCACAATTTATGTCAGGCGTGCGCCCGCAACATCCTGGTGCAGACCCCGGAGTCCGAGTCCCCCCAGAGCCGCCGGGCCTCGGGCTCTGGGGTTTCCGACTATGATTATCTGGACCTGGACAAGATGAGCCTGTACAGCGAGGCGGACAGCGGCTATGGCTCCTACGGAGGTTTCGCCAGCGCCCCCACTACCCCGTGCCAGAAGTCGCCCAACGGCGTCCGTGTTTTCCCCCCTGCTATGCCGCCACCGCCCACCCACCTGTCACCGGCTTTGGCCCCTGTGCCCCGCAACTCCTGCATCACCTGCCCCCAGTGCCACCGCAGCCTCATTCTGGATGACCGGGGGCTCCGCGGCTTCCCCAAGAACCGCGTTCTGGAAGGGGTCATCGACCGCTACCAACAGAGCAAAGCCGCGGCCCTCAAGTGCCAGCTCTGCGAGAAGGCGCCCAAGGAAGCCACGGTCATGTGTGAACAGTGCGACGTCTTCTACTGCGACCCTTGCCGTCTGCGTTGCCACCCGCCACGGGGTCCCCTAGCCAAACACCGTCTGGTGCCCCCGGCCCAGGGTCGCGTAAGCCGGCGGCTGAGCCCGCGCAAGGTCTCCACCTGCACAGACCACGAGCTGGAGAACCACAGCATGTACTGCGTGCAATGCAAGATGCCGGTGTGCTACCAGTGTCTGGAGGAGGGCAAACACTCCAGTCACGAAGTCAAGGCTTTGGGGGCTATGTGGAAATTGCACAAGGTGAGTCCTATGCAACCCACCCCTGAGTCCCCGCGCCCTGGGGTCCTCCAGATTTGCAGCACTCGGTCCCTCTTAGGGTGACAGCGCATCCCAGTGGGGGCGCAGTGCAAGTGCCTTCGGCGTCTGCCTTGTGATCTGGTGCATTGCAGGAGGCTCCAGGGACATTTGCGGCGATGCAGGGAAGTTGAATGTCTCCAGAGAGCTGTTGCAGGAATTCCTTAGCATGGGTCTCCCTCCCCCAAGCATTCTGTCCAGGAGCTGGGCCCAGGACGCCCCCTCTTCAGTCTGTTCAGTCTGCAGCCTATCTATGGTCGCCACCACCATAGGGCAAAGCCTACTTGGCTTGGAGGAGGCGCGCGGGTGGCAGAGGCCTCCGGGCATGCGCCGGTACAGGGTTGGCTGAGGGCCTGGAAGACTAGGGCAGGGGCGGTGGGGTCGGGTAGACCTCAGGGGACTGTCTCAGAGAGGGAGACCGGAAGCCCTGATGCACAGCGGGGGCGGGGAGAGACTCTGTGAATGGAATACTGATGAGTTGGCTCTGAGCTGGACCTGACTCTTCAGCTAGAAGAGAAGCAGGTCTGGGTGCCCAGAACTCCCGTGGTCATGTGGCAGACAGTCTGGGCCTTAACCCTCACGGGTGGGGGTGGCACCTAAGGCTGAAGCAGAAGGACCAGAGTTTTCTGAGTGGTCGCGTGATAAAACCATCTTCCCCCAAAACCTTTATTCCACCAGAGTTCAAACCTTTTCCCTTTCAGAGGCTGCATGTACAAACTTTGAGGCACCTGTTAGCAGAATTATCTTTTGGGTCCCCTTTGATAGAGTCTCTCCCCGGGCTACAAAAGAATGCTATTAACATGTTGTCATGGGACTCCTCTACTCTGAAGGCTTCATGTGGTTTTCAGACCATCTTTAGAACATTCTAGCAAAGCCTACTTGACTTGTTCCTCTTGTCCTCTTCCGCTGATTGACCCCCGACTCTCTGCTTCTGTGTTTCTTGCTGTTCCTCAGCCAACACCCAGGGCCTGCCCTTGGCCTAAGCCTTTTACACTTGTGTGTTCTTTCCTGGAATTATCTTCCCCAGTGCCTAGACAGAGCCCTCCCTTACCTCATTGACTTTGTTCAGGTGTGTTAAGCCAGATGGAGACTGTGATGACCATTTGATGACCACCTGCTTCAGACAACCCTTTGTTCCCTGTTTTATTTCTCTCAGTTGTATTTATCACCATAACATGCACATGTTAATTATGCTGGCTTTGTACTTATCTAGTGCTACTTCCCACAGCAAAACAGGAAGATAATTAGCTTTGTGATGAAAAAGCTCTTTTTAATAGCATGTCTATGCCACTTTACCGAGATGTGCTTTAAGTCAACTTTACTTTTCAAGTATTCCATTTATTTGGGAGGTGCCGTCAGGGGGTGGGCTGCCCAGTGTTGTCAAAGGAGAAATTATCTTTGCACCACAGGGTCTTTTACCCAAGAATAAGGTAGGGAGATGGCCTTGCAGCCCGTAGCTGTGTCCCCACTAATTTCCCAGCATTCCTTGGACTCTAGAGAAGCTAACTGTGAGAGACACCCACCCTGCAGTTATGACTGGAACAGCAATAATGCCCGGGGGCGGGGAAGGGCAGCAAATGCCAGCATCTTCAGCAATCATTGGGGACATTCTCTGTCTTCCAAGTGACAGGGGATTTATGGCATGTGCTACCATGCCCAGCTCTCCAATTATATTCTTTTAAAATAACATTTAATTTTGAAAATTAATAAAAGATAGTTCTCAGGCATGTTTTCTTCATATTATGATTCCTCATCCAAACTCATAACCATAGTCAGGACATAGTTGGTCTATAGTGGAATTTCTCTACAAAGTATCAAAGAAATTAATGGCCCTGCCTGGGCAAAGACCTTAACGCTACATGCTAATTGGAATGGTGTGAACCACAACACGTGTGTTCATGAAGAAAAGCCCACACTCTGTCCACAAAGACCAAAAGGAACCTTCAACTCTTTGCTCAGCCCCATGCACAGTGGGAATGTCAAGCTGAGTGTTAAACCTGATAATGGAAATTGTGAGTAGATATTGTGGTTGACATTTTTATATCTGCTTAAAAAAAATTAGAAGTGGAATAAAATGACGAGAAGACCATATCTGGATTTTGGCACATTTTCATTTTGTCTAGTCAATATCAGAGTAAGCAAATGGCCTGGAAAAGTTGAATGGGGGAAATGACAGATTTTAATAATCATTTTTAGAAAAGTACTAAACATCATTCCTTTATTTTTCCCTAACAAGCTAACGCAGTACTGCTGCATTGCCCACAGCTAGACTCTGTCCTAGTACGTCTGTCTCTGAAAATGCTCTCAGGCCAGAATTTCTATGACCTTCAAAACACAGGCGAGCAAAAGCTCTCCCTCCTTTTCTCAGAGTCTGGGCATTGAGTTATGAATGGTTTCATTCATATTCTGTGATAGTAACCATTTCTACTGCTGAAGAAAATCCTGTGAATAAATATCTGCTAGGCACAGGTCATTAGCTTACACAGGCAAGGCAAAATAGTTCTCAAGTAGTTTTAAGAGTGGTTGAAATTTATCGTCAGTTTACCAAGTTAATTTTTAGATATTTATGACCTTCAAAATCCATAAACAGTACATGAAATAATAATCCAAACCAAATATCTGGCAGTAGTCTTTATACCATATCAGCACTGACGCTATTCCTTTTTTCTATGTCAGGTTGAGAGAAAACCTTGCAACATAAAAGGGGTTTGCAGACATTTTGAAATAAACATTTGGAACTACTATCATATTTTGTAATTTTGTTTTCTTTTGTTTGGTTTGGTTTTTTCAGATGAGGTTTCTCTGTGTAAATGCCCTGGCTGTCTTGGACTTGGCTTTGTAGATAAGGCTACCCTCAAACTTACAGAAATCTGCTTGCCTGAGTGCTCCTGAGTGCTGGGATTAAAGGGGCGCACCACCACTGCCAGCACAGTTCCCAAGAGTCACCATAGTCTTGAACTCTTGCTAGTTTACCAATCACTGAATCAGTAAATGTTTCATAAGCTTTCTTCCATGTTTGTGCTGCTAAGCAAAGATTTTTTTTTCTTTTTTACCCTAAACATGTGCTATTCAGCTTGATCTTGTCTAGAATGGTCTTTCCAATGACTTCGCTTTTAAATGAATCAACTTTGGCGTTTTGAGATTGAGTCTTATGTAGCCCAGGCTGCCCTCTAGCTATGTAGCCAAAGATGACTTTGAACTCCTGATCTTCCTTCCCTAACCTCCAACCAAGTTCCTTCTTTTTTAAAATCAAGATTTACAATGTAATCATTTTAAAATAAGCCATCAGTTGATTACACTTTTATTTCTAAACTATGCTGGTAAAATATCGGCTTAGTTGTAGCAGCTGTATGTAAAATGTCTTAGATGGTGTCTCTAAAATAACATTCTGTTAATATTTATTACAGTGTGTTACAATATATGTTCTGATGGTCTTTGTAGCTACTTAGTAGCTTACATTTGTGCCTTTTTCCTTTCTATTAATTTACCTGAAGTAGATGTAGAACTGTGTGTGTGTGTGTGTGTGTGTGTGTGTGTGTGTGTGTGTGTGTGTATGTGTGTGTGATATAAACATTCTTACAGGTCTTAGGACACTGTTCTTGAGGAGAGAATTGTCCTTCTTGAATTGAGGCACAATAAAAACAAAGAACTTTGTATCCCCTTTCATGACTTGTGTCCCTTATCTGGTTACCTGTATTCAGGTTTTTCTACTTCTACTTCTGTCATGAATGTTTTGGGTTTGGTGGGAGGTAAGTACATAAAATACATTCAAAACCAAAAGTGCAAAGTTTAGTGTGAAGTCCCACAGCTTCTGTTTCACGTGTCCATTCTACAGTAGAGAAGCTCCTTAAGTAGTTATGACGACTTTGGGGGTTGGGTTAACTTTGGTGTGTTGCATCATCATCATCATTATTATTTTGAGACAGGGTTTCACTGAGTAACCCTGACTGTCTTAGAACTCACTATGTAGACCAGGCTGTCCTAGAACATACAGAGATCAGCGGGTCTCTCCCTCTCAGGTGCTGGGGTGAAAGGTGTGCACCACCATGTCCGACTCTTTTCAGCTTATTTTTTTTTCTTTCTCGTGTGTGTGTGTGTGTGTGTGTGTGTGTGTGTGTGTGTGTGTGCATGTGTGCGTGTTGTGTTTTTCCTTATTTGCAAGTTTGTGGCAATAGAGTTTAGAAAATTTTAAGAATGAACCAGGCCACAGTGAAGGAGCTAGAGGACAGGAGATCCAGGCTCCAAAACTAACAGGTGACTTATTTACCTACACTCAAGACTGAGCAAGTCTCACCTCTCTCTCTCACCCACAAGGATGCAAAGAACTTCACTGACACTTTCAAAAGTATTTGAAAAAAGTAGGGCAAGTGTTTACAAGTTATTAATTTCAGCTTGTGTAAAGTAAGAGATAACTATCCTATCGTCTGTTGTTTGGTAACTGGAGATGATGTATACACACAGTTATGTCTATCAGCACATTTCTCACCTACATAAGTGTCATTTGCGTAAAACTGTGCAGGTTTTCAGTTTATCTCTTCTCTGAAATACTAGAAGCATTTCAGATTTTGGGGGAGGGGAAATTTTGAAATACTTGCATATGCATAATAAGGTATCTTAGGATAGGATCCAAATTTAAACCTGAAAGTTGTTCATTTTGTACACATTCTATTTAACTAGCCTGTGGGTCATTTTATACAGATTTTTTGAGGAACCAGCTCTGTGATGGAGACTCATCTGAGGTTAGGCAGGAATTTGCCACTTCTGGCATCATGCACAAACTAAAAACCAGTTTGAATTTTGAGGCGTTTTCAAATTTTAAACTTACAAACAGCCTGTAACCTTGGCATCCAGGGAAGAAGAGTCATTCATGTGAAACTAAAATGTGAAATAGCACAAGAGCTGCAAATAATATCATTTTTAGATCAACTTTATCAGAGACTTCTAGTTGTGAAGAACAGGAGCCAGCTTAGGTGCTGTAGGAAGATTTCATGAAAAATACAACAAAATCTGCCTTGTAGGGGATGACCCTGGCATGCCAGGGTTCACTTTGCTGGCCAGCTTGGACCAAGAGATGCTGCGCTAACAATCTCTAAACCTCAGTGAGTGACTAATTCCTCGGTGTCGTGGTTCCATTTTTCTCTGTAGCTCTTTGTGATGTTTCGCCTGCCACTTTCAAACTGTTAAATCCCAAGTTGCAAATGTGTGTGATTCTAAGAACACTGGCCATTTGCACTGAGGATTCTAATTGTTTTTAATTCTAAAACACTCTACTTACAAGGCTGCATTCTGATGCAGTGTTGGTTTGGCAAAGCAAAAACAACATTAAACCTACCTGTTCCTTCCTATTTGTTGATTTCTTTGGCTGTTTTTATAGTGAAGTTGTTAGCAAACAACTCCAAGGGGAGCTTTATTTAAAAGAACTCTAAATATCCATGTGTGTCCTGATGCTACTTTCTTAAAGGACCATCTCCTGCACACACTGGATCAGTAATCAAATTTCTGCCAGTTATAAACATTGTTTTCATGGCAAGAAATCTCTTGTTATGCATAAAGATCCAGAATGTTTATTATTTTATTTGTGTATGTGTGCATGTGCACACAAGTATGTGTGTGTATGTTTGCCTGGTGTGTGTGTGTGTGTTACACACATGCATGTTAATGCCCTGTGGAGGCCAGAATAGTGTGCTAGATCTCCTGGAGCTGGAGTTATAGGCAGTTGTGAGCCATCAAATATAGATGCTGGGAATTGAACTCTAGATCTCTGCTAAGGCAACAAGTGCTCTTAACTCTCGAGCCACCTCTCCAGCCCCACTGACCTATACTCAAGGTCAGAATGTCTTAAACTATCTTCCCAGTAACTTTCCAGAGATAAATACATTTGGAACTCTCCATTCTGAACACTCCTGACAGTTCCCATTGTATTTTGCCATATCATAATTCCGTATGGCGATCTTCTTTAGTCCACACTTTCACTTTCTATGGTTTCAATTATTGAAGTCAAACAGCGTTCAAAAGTATTAAATGGAAATTTCCAAAGTTTTAAGTTGTTTGCCATTCTGGGTGGCATGATGAACTCTTGTACCATTCTGGTCTGTCCCACTCAGGATGTGGTCCAGCCCTTTCTCCAAAGTATCCACTACACAGCCCCAGTTGGTGGTTTGGTTCATTATCAGATACACTGCTGCAGGATGGCAGCATTTGAATTTAAGTAACCCTTATGTAGTAGCTCACATAATAACCCTTATATTAGTAACCCTTATGTAGTAGGCTCGTGCCACAGAGCCTACATCATCCACCTCAGTGCGGTTTATCACCCAGGTATAGCACATGCCATCGCAGGAGCCATAAATACAATGTTTTGAGAAAGAAAAGAAACACATAACTTTTATTATATAGTGTTATAACTATCATCTTTTACAATCGTCATTAATCTCCTAATTTAGAAACTACATTTTTTACCATAAATGTCTATGCACATAAAAACACATTGTATGTGTGGGGCTTGGCATGATACAGAGCTTGGGACATCTATAGGCAGTTGTGAGCCATCGAAGTTGAGAGCCTTAGTCTGCATCCCTCAGAACAGGGTAGGGAGAGAAGCAGAAACACCACAGCAACAAACCAGCTACTTGTTGCTAGCCCAGCATTTTCAAACTTATTCAACTTTTGGAAACTTTTTTTTTTTTGAGTGGGTGAAATATTTAGGAAATCTTGTTAGGTCAGTGATTAGTCAAAAACTTGATTAAAGGTAATAGTAATTGTTCGGGTTTTTGTTCATTTGGTTGGTGTGTTTTGTTTATTTGTCTATGCAGAATAGAATATCCAAAACCCCCTCTATACATCTTATGTTAATTCTTAAGTAAATGTTGATTTAAATTTGATACTCTTTAAATATTAAGAGTCAGAGGTATAGAACTACCTGATTTTGTAATGTTTATATATAAGGATCTGGGTGCACCCTGTCTTCTTTACTATAATTTTTTAAAATGATCATAGGTATCACAAGTCTAGGGCTGTATAATGAAAACTAACACATCTTCTTTGACTGCTGTTAGGCTTTGTATACATAATACCAAGTGTAAAGTTAACTGAGTTTCTCACTAAACTATGTTAGGTAGAAATAGATTATTTTAAAAATGCTTTTGATTTGAAAAGAGGCAGTATTTAAAAGGTAGAGGGCTGTAGAGATGACTCAGTGACTAAGAGCATATAATGCTCCTCCAGAAAACCCAAGTTCAATTCCCAGCACTTATACCCAGCAGCTCACAGTTGCCTAGCACTAGGGCAGTGGTTCTCAGCCTGTGGGTCTCGAACCCCACAGAGGTCACATGTCAGATATTCTGAATATCAGATATTTACATTATATGATTATATGATTCATAACAGCATCACAATTACAGTTATGAAGTAGCAACAAAATAATTTCATTTATTATCACAACCACAAACCATGAGGAACTGTATTAAAGGGTCACAGCATTAGGGAGGTTTGAGAACCACAGCTCTAGGGGAGACTGATGCTATTTTCTGACCTCCAAGAGTATCTGCACACACACACACACACACACACACACACACACACACACACACACACACACAAACAGCTGGCTACACCAACTTGTAGTTGCTGGCAGGTGACCATCCCTTTCTTCTGCAGTTGCATCAGGGACATGAGCACAGTGTTTTTGTTTGGCCTTGGGTTTGCCATCTTTTACTCTTCTGGATCAAAGTGCAGTGTGTTGGCCTAGGACCAGACACAGGCCTCTCTGCCACTTAGCTTCCTCTTCCCCACCCCATCTGATCGTCTGGACTTCCAGCTATCTTCCTACCCATTGGGCTTACCTTCCCCACCTTCTTAGGTCAGATTTTGACATCCCCAACTAAATGCAGTTTGAATGAACAGGCTCTGCATTCTTACCCCAGGTCCATATTCTTACCCAGAACTGGATGCCTTGCCATCCTTGCAAAAGTACACCTGAACCTTCAGTCTTTACAACTGCAGATGGATTTAACTGCAGAACTTTAAAAAACAAACAGAAAGAAAAATATAGACAAGGAATTCTCTTCATTTTGATATGGTTGTTAAGCTGAAAAGGTAAAAAAGTTCTTCAGTGTTTTTGGTCTTGAAAATTTTCCCCCTTTCTTCTTAATGACTTTAGAAATCTTTCTACATCATGGATTTGACCCTGGGCATTTGAAACAGACCCAGTCATGTCTATGCTCTTGGCTTTACTGGTCTGAGCCCCACATCTCCCCAGCCCTGCCTTTGGTTCACTCTTCTCCCCAGCATTCCCGGTTCAGTGTTCTAAAAACAAACATCCTCCACTAAGTAACTGTACTTTGAGTGTCTTGCACTGGAACCCAATAATCCTGTGCTGTAGATTCCTTCTTCTGAGTTCATCTTTGTCCCTACCCATATTTTATACTTAGTGGACGGTAGATAAAGATTTACTTGATGAAGGAAAAAATTGGTGAGAGGAAGATTAATTACTACCAATATAATCCCAGCATTTTAAGTTTATAGATTAGCCTGCCAGCACTAATCATCAAAATTTAAAACTTGTATTTAACACTTACTGTCCAAATGTACTGAATACTTATTATATGCAAATCATTGTAGAAGCCATTTGTAGCAGTTTGGTATTTTGGTTTTCTTTTTTTCCCCATCCTTTTTTAAACCCTTATAATCTACCTATCTCCATATGAAAAAGAATACAGGGATGTTATAAGATCACACCAACCGAAAGTGGCAAAGCCAGAATTTGAACCTAGGTCATCTGATTCCATAGCCCTCGCACTGACTGCTGTTTAGTTGTACCTTCCGATAAGCAGGAAATACCAGGCCCTGTAAAGCACAATGTTCTGGTTTCCAAATCCCAGAGCTTAAATGAGCAGCTGGGATCTTTTATTTCTCAAGTATAAATATTTTGATGAATTAAAGTCATTTTTCTCCTAAGTTTCTTTGTGACAAAATCCATTACATGAGGAAAATACACGACAAGGGGAAAGGAGAGATGGATTTGTTGAGCATCCTGTAAGCTAGATCATCCAATGTGATAAACAGTCAAGATTAGGAGAAGTCCAGCCTGACTCCCTGGTAGCTCAGCCACGGCCCTCTTTTAATGAAACAACACATCTTAAAATTTACAGATGAAGATAACATAAAAGAATTAAAAGGGATTTTAAAAATGAAAGGGACCATGTGTACTTTGTGTCTGCCTCCAAAATATTTATGAATGCATTTTGAAAGCATGAATATATGTTCAAACCTATACTCAGGAATCCGATCTGTGTTTGCTGTTAATTTCTTCTTACATCCTTGTCTGTGGAGCTTAAACTTTTCTTCCATGTTCCCTTTGCACCCAAGAAAATGTTCACACTGTTGGATACACAGGCACATAACAGGTATGTCAATCAAACACTAAATTGTGAGGAAACATTGGAAATAATTCTTTGGGGTGTGTGTGTGTGTGTGTGTGTGTGTGTGTGTGTGTAATCATATTTATTAGGGACAAAAGCAAATTTGCATACTGATAAAATAGGTGTGCTTTTTGCATAAGAAATTAAATCTTGGCTATTATAGTGTTGTTCATAGAGTGTCTTTAGTAGCTTTCAGAGTTGATCAATATTTTCATAATTGTCAATGTTGAAAACACATAAATAAGCAAAAGAATGGCAGACGCATGTTCAGGGAAATTTCAGAACTTGCTGGAAATTCTGTCCTGCTCCAAGCCATTCATTTTTAAGGAAACAAATTTTAATGAAACTTAAATGTCAACTTTTGGTATTAGACACTTTAAGGATGTACTAATTTGATACTTGTATGCTCATGAATGTAGTGGGAAAATATTTCCAAGTCTTTTTTTTTTTTTTTTTGGTTCGGAAGTTAAACTATCATGCCTCTGTAAGATCAGAAAACTTTGTAGGTACACGACAAACACTGCAATATACAACTTACGGGAGCCTCAAATCTGAGGTGTCTTGGGTCGTCTGCTGGGCTTGACTGCTCACACAGTGCCAAACTCGAATGTTCTGTATTCAGACCAAGCTGCAGGGAAGCCACACTACAAACACCTCTTCAGATTCGTTGTGTACCTCTAACCATCCTGTGTCCAGAGCCTTTTACTGTTCCCCAACTTTCCGGGACCACCCCACTCAGTGCCACCTGGAGCTGCAGCCCACAGCTGAAGGAGCCGTGGGTAGTCCCACTCAGGAACAGTCATGGTTTAGGAACTGTGCCAAATAAAACTGTGATTCACAAGCCTTCCTGCCGTGGTTTGAGGCCGTCTTCCAAAGTCCACATGTAGAAGTTTATTCCTCACTTGCAGCACAGTTGAGAGGTGGGAGCTTTAGGGCATCATCAGGTCAGAGAGCTCTGCTTCCTTCTGGAGGGATTGATGGCAGTGTGAAGGGATGCTGGACCAGTTCCTGAGAATGTGGCTTCCTGCTGAGGAGAGGAGTCTGGCTCCCCTCTCACTTTCTTTGACCCATGACAAACATTCTCCTGTGTCATAATACAGCAGGTGGCCCTCAACAGATGCAGTATTTTCCCAAACTGTAAGCCAAATAGATTTCTGTTCATTCTGAACCGGCCTTGTCTGTGGTATTTTATATAGTGGCACAAAGAGATAAGGACACTTGCATAAAGTCAAAGCTGCATGTCTTTGCTACCAGCTCTGATCAAAGAAGAAGACTTTCCTTAAGGCCTTCGCTTTGGACACTGTGTTGCCCAACATTGTTCTTTGGGGTTGAAACATCCTCTGTGGGCATCGATTCAGGGTGCATAGACCGTTAATTCTCATCTGCCACTGATACGTTCACGGGGAGCTCATTCTCTACCCTGTTGCCGTAGTTTGGTTTTATTGCGATATTTGTTCTTCTTCTCTATCCTTACTTTGCTTGAAGCTTGTATTCTGAGAAGCAAGGGACAGGGAGCACTCACCACTGTCCTATGCTCCAGGGAAAGTGTGAGAGAGGCTTGTGAGCTACCATGTATATCATTCCAAGGCATCATCTGTCCTCTGAACAGAGCAGCCAGCAGAAATGGGCAAAGGTGATTACCTAAAACAGGTCTTCATAGCAGGCTCTGAGTGAGTATACCCTGACCAGTCAAATAGATACAGGCTAAGGAGCAGGTTCAAGTCCAGAGCTGATCAGGACTGCACACACACTCTATCCTAATCTCTCTTTTCAGATGATCTGTGATGTCTTCTCATCACAGCGAACAACCAACAACTGACTGTACCACACACCCACGTCATCTGTTGCTTACTGATATGTATACCATTGCCAGGATGGAATGAGTCAGGACGCCTCTAAAGCCATGTAGCGTATGTTCAGCCATCCTCCCTCTCACACCTGTGAAGTGTTAGCCCAAGAGCCTTCATCACATAAAGTCAGATGTAAAATTAGACTTCCATCCAACCTAATAAGTCTTCCGCTGCAGAGACAAATCCACAGAACTTCTAACAAGCAGCTGTTATCGATTTTATTGACTATCAATCATCTAGCCAAATTGTAGCAAGGGAATACGATAAACGGCTTTCAGTGTATTATCAGTAGGGGAAGAAGTATTGTGTTTACAAGCTGCCTGTGTACCTGGCCCATTTTCTGCCACTATGAAAGTCAGCCTACATTGGTGGAGCTAAAGCATGGAATGGTGTTAAATAGAGCATTCTCCATTTTCCAGTTTGAGGAACAAGAAAATAGAATGTGGAAACCTGCATGAACACCGGACTTCAGGCTGGCTTTAACAAGCTCTTTATTCAAGGGTACCATATTTGACCATTCTCTGAAGACCCAAAATGGAACATGTACATGTATGTGTACCTAGTACAGGACATGATTATTTGAAACCTTCTGGGAATGGAACCGGTGGCTTCTCACATGCTCAGCCAGTGTTATACTATCAAGTTATGTCCTCAACTTGTTTCATATTTTATTTTGAGACAAGAGTATCACTAAGTTGCCCAGGTTGGCCTTGAACTTGTGATCCTCCAGCCTCATTCTCTCAAGTAACCAGGATTACTATTTTTATTTAAATGTATTTCAAATTATCAAGATCTTACAGTCTTTATGGTTGAGCTCATATTTAGCTATCAACCCAAGATTTGCATTGACTTTAGTATCTATAGGCCACTGGAACCTTCATTTGAATGGACTAAAATCACCTCACACTTAGCATGCCAAGAGCAGAATTCCTCATCTCTCTCTCACTGGTAACTATGGATTGCCTCTTTTTACACAGGATAAGATCTGAAGGATACAATTCTACAGTAGAGTCAAATTGAAACAAGAGAATGGGGAGGGGGCCAGGATGAGGCCCAGAGGGCCTCATCCCAAAGTCTGACTGACAAAATTACCATGTGAAAAAAGCAAGTTGGCAAAAAAAAAGGGGGGGGCTGAGCCCTTGATCCCAATTCTTGTGCATGCAAACTAAAACTAGTTGGCACCACTGGCCCAGGCAGAGAGGCACTCAGTGTCCAAGAGTTGCCTATGGCTGTTTTAATACTAAGATGCACGCCTCTATATGGAAATTTAAGATGCTGAGGCAGATGACCCATGAAATTGTATGTGGAACTAAAAGCAGCAAGGCATGTGTAGAAGAGCCTGCTGCACTAAGCTAAGGCTGTGCTTTGTGCCGTAAAAGCTCCCGTGTGTCCCCACTCCCATCTGAACCACCGGATGCCTGTGTTCGGCTGCTTCCTCCCTTGGAAGCATATTCTTTAACAAATTCTCTCATGTTCTTGTTGCTCGATACTATCTGCTTGCCGTGTGTCACTGTCCAAGTCTTAGTTCTGGGGTACACTAACTTGGTAATCCCTCAAGAGGTTTCCACCTAACCCCCAGATCTGCTGGTACCGAAGTGAGCAATCTTGATTTCAAGACTGAAGATATCAGATTAAGTACTTCAAACCTGCACATACTTCCGAACAGCAGCATTAGAAAACTCAGCAGCGACTCAACTTGGTAGAGAAAAGCACGAGGTTCTAGAATCATCAAACAAGGAAATGAGGTTAAGAGAGAGTCTTGGACAATGCTTTAGTAACTTTGAACCCTTACACCCAAGCATGCGGTGCTCTAGGAACTGGCGCAAGGATTTCCTCTGCAGTCACAAGTGGACTTCTCTCCACATTATGAGGCAGATACCATGGTCATCCTTATTACAAATGGAGAAACAGAGACCAAGAAGCCAAGAAGCCCCAAGCCATGGCTAACAGGTGCTTAGATACTGCTGGCTTTGTGCATTCACTACTGCGATGAAAGTAATGCAGGCCCCCTGCTCTGTTCAATTCATGTCCCTCCTCAGCCCTGCAAAGATGCTAACTTCATATGGAGACGGCAGGCCCCTCTCAGTAGATTAAAAACCTCATTGTAACATTCACCCTTTTACATTTTAATTCAGTAGCTTTCCATCTATTTACTCACAGAGATGTGCAACCAACACCACCATGAAATCCCACGTTTATAACACTTGAAAAGAGTCCCGATCCCCATTTACACCCTCAACCCTCCCCTCCGTCCTCAGCCACTAGAGACTTCTAGAGTGCTTTTGTTCCTGCAAAACTGACTAACCTGGGGATTTCATACAAACTTAGTCATAGGATATGTGTCCTTTGATGTCTGGCTTCTCCCACTCAGCATGATTTCAGTTTATCCATTTTGTAGCACATATCAGTACTTTACCCTTTCTGGTGATGGGTTAATAATCTATAGTATTAGATATGTCATGCTTGTTTATGCATGCACACATGGTGAGCATGGTTGCTCCCATGTGTCATAAATTCTACACAGGGCTGCTGAGATCACTATGCACAGGTTTTGGTGTGGATCTGTTCTCAATGATTTCAAGTATAGTATAACAGACATATTTGGATTTAGTCCTTGATACCCAGCCTAGAGCTTATAATGCCTATACCTAAATGATAAGATCCCCTTTGCCCACATCCGAGTCTGTACTAATGGGGAGAGTCCAGGTGGGCCCCATATAGCTCCTAGAAACTGGGCCCCAGAAAGACCAAATGTGAAACTCTCATAAGCTACCTCCACACCCTGGCCTCTGATCCATAGGAATTGAAGGAAGCTGAAAGCTCAGGTCTGTGAAAATTCCTGAACAGCAAGATTCAGGGGCTGCAGATGTAAGCACCTAGGCACTGAGAATGTAGCACTCCAGAGAACACGCAAGCTCCACTCTCTCCTCGCCTTTTCTATTTCTTGTGTTTGGCTGTTCCCAAGTTTCTAGTTCTATGAGAAACCTGCAAGCACAGGGTCTCCTGAGTTCCCTGAGTCGCCATGGAGAACTGTTGCACCTGAAAGGGAGTTTCCCCAACATTGCAACCGAATCAGACAGAAGTCTAGGAAAGTTCGGGACCTGGGCCTGTGGTAGACATCTGAAGTTGGACAGCTTCTGGGTCTGTCATGACAGCTCAGGTCAAAACCTACTGATCCTGAAAAACTGGAAGACACCAGAAATGAAAGTGGAATTCCTGAGTCATTTTGGAGTTTGATGTTTGACACTTTGAGACTGTCAACTTGTTTTCCAAAGATGCTGCCCTGTCTTGCCTTCCCTCAGCAGTGAGTGCCGTTCCAGGTTCCGCCCGTCCTTGTCAACATGTGCTATTGCCTGTCTACGTTGATTATGGACGTTCTGGAGGGTGTGAAGTGGCGTTTCTTTGTAGTTGTGATTTTCACGTCCCCAGTGACTAGACATGTTGTTGGGGATCTTCTCATACATCTTTGCTTTCCTCTTCCTACTTTTCTCCTTATTTTTAGGAAGACACCTATTCAAAACCCTTTCCCATTTTTAGTCTGATTATTTATCCTTTATTTTTGAATCATGACAGTTCATTATGAGCCTGGCACTTGCTTATCATCTAAACAGAGGGACAGAGCTGTGAGCCCTTTGCCTCTCTGAAACACAGGAATAGAGCAGACACAGAGCTAAGAGTGGGGAGATTTGTAGACTTACTTGTCAGGGCCCAGGGCCAGCCTCATGGCATAAATCCCAAAGGACTGATACCAAACGTAGAGCTTGGATGAGTTCTGTCCCGCCTGGCTCTGACAGAAAGCTTAGGAACATCTAAGAGCAGCAGAAGACCCTTCCCTCAGTACCATGCCTTCCTCCTCCTCACTCCAAGTTCTACATCACCTGACTACAATAATGGAGTTTACTTTTGTATACCACCATGAAGCTCTAGCCCTGCTGAGGTTTCTGTTAATCCAGAGTTACCACTGTGGTTTTCTCCTTTTTTTTTTGAGACAGGGTTTCTCTGTGTAGCCCTGACTGTCCTGGAACTCACTCTGTAGACCAGGCTGGCCCCAAACTCAGAAATCCACCTGCCTCTGCTCCCAAGTGCTGGGATTAAAGGCGTGCACCATCACTGCTCTACTGTGGTATTTTTTAAAAAGCAAGTTAAGGTGCCAAAATTCAAGATTTTTCTTTTACAGTTGAAAATTATAGGCTGATAGAATTGGAGTACTAGGTCTTACACATCATTTGCCCAACTCCTTCCCAGGTTAGAAAAAAACAACTGAACACTTTTTAAATTACTAAAGTCATGAGGTACATCTTACTATACAAACAACAACAAAAAACCCCAAATAAACAAATAAAAAAACGAAAAAAGGCAAAACTTTATTTATGGACTATACATTAAGAATTATAAATATCCTGGCCTGGAGAGATGGTTCAGGGGTTGAGAGCACTGGCTATTCTTACAGAGGATCTGGGTTCAATTCCAAGCATTCACATGGCAGCCCATAGCTGTCTATAACTTCAGTTCCAGAGACACAGACATGCATGCAAGCAAAACACCAGTGCACATGAAATAAAAAATAAATTAAAAAATTTTAAAAATTCTAAATATCCAAGAGCTTACTTCTAATTGCTTCTGTGTATATGTGTATGTGTGCATATGTGCATGTGTGTATGTGTGTGTGTGTGTGTATACACGTGCCTGTTTATCAATGATGCTCAATTGAATCAGGGGTTTTCCTTTGGGGACTCTTCCATGATCCTAGATACCCATAGTCACAGGGTTTTTTTTTTATTGTTGTTTTTCCATATTCTATATATCTATAGTCACTAAAGTTTATTAACTATGTTCTGTTATTGTTTTCATTGTTCTTTAAGGGGGAATTGTGTATATCTCTGCCATTAAATTGATGTTCCTACATTATCATAACCTACTCTATTTCTGTGAACAAAAACTTTCAGTACGTCAGAACCTTTGTCAAAAGGATCAGCCTTGGACTACCCGCCATTCCTCCCTACTCTCCTGTGGTCCTTGTGAATCTTCTGGTTTCTACCAACCTGTCTGCGAGCCAGCTTGCTTCCAACCTATGCCCCTTCCTTCCTGCTCACCGTGGCTGTGGTTTTGTGGTGCTGGGACTAAAGCAGGGCTTCCAGCAGGTTAGGCCAGTGCTGTAGCCCTGAGCTGTATCCTAAACTCTAGCCTGACTTCTTGGTCATTTCCAAGGCTTGCTCTCACTGGCATGTCTATAGGGTCAGCCAGCTGCTAATCCTTACCCAGGAGCTTCTGGGGAGTCTCCCACATGGCTTGTATCCTCTGCCCTCACTTAGCCACTGGCTTGCTCAGCCCTGGCTTCATTCCCACGGAAGGCCCGAGAAACAAGAGCTCCTCAAATCATAGCTAGTGTCACAGCCTCAGGGCTGGCACTGACCCCAGCAGTATATTATTGTAATGCACTTGGCCAACAACATGTAATGATAAAATAAGATTACAACATACACATCAGGGCTATTTAAAGTGTGCTCACATACATCTTAGTTTGAAAGGTGTCATAACACAGTTTAACTAAATGCAACACAGAATCTATTGGCATGTAGCCATTACTGATATGACATAGGATGGATTTTTTGTTGTTGATGGTGGTTACGGATTAAACCCAGGGGCTCACACCTTCTAAGAAAGCACTCTAACCACTGAGCTTCATCCCTATTTGTTTTTCCCTTATTGGGAGACAGATTCTTGCTAAGCTGTTCTGACTCCCACTAACTCCCACCCTACTTCCTGCCTCAGCCTCCTGAGTAGCTGGGAGTCCTGGCATGTACTACACTATCCATCTGAGAACAGACACTGAATAGAACCAGCACACTCTGCCTACACTGAGGACCAGAAGTAAAAAATAGCTTACAAATTTCATCTGCAAATGGGAAATGATTGAATTAGTCAATAGAACATTATTATCTCAATTGAAGGCTGGTGAAGACTGGCCAATTAATTATTCTTTCTGAGTATGGTCCAAGAGTTCAATTATATTTTCATTCCACTAAGTCATGATTTTATAACAATGTTATTAATATAGTTTTAAATTCTCTTTATTCTGAGTCATGACCTCTTTATAGAGTCCAGGATGGCCTCAAACTCACCCAATCCTCTGGTCACAGGCTCGCATGTGCAGATGTTATAGGCATGCACCACCAATCTCAGGTTTATTTACTTGTTTAATTGGCATGCTATACCTTGGGATTGTTGATTATAAAGTTCTATAAAATTCAGTAAGTACAGAAGGTTATATTGTAAAATAGTTATCAAAGACTTTTATTCTGTTTTTCAGATATACCTCAGATATAGGCTCACAGTGTGATGTTTTGAGACACCTGTAGACAGTTATATAACTAGTGGAGTGAGTTGGGCTGATATGCTTGTCATCTCACACTGTCTCTTTTCTGTGATGAGAACCCTTAGCAAAGGTCCTGTAGATCACAGTCTTCCTTACTGTCCTTCTCAGGCTGTATATTGTACACCAGATCCCGGGACTCTATTCTCTGAATCTATTGTACTTCATCATTTGACCCACACATTCTAATTCCCTTACCATATTGATTCTGTTTCTGTACACATGAGGGTTTGGATCCTATGTGTAAGAGAGACTGTCAATATATTTTTTTGTGTGTGTCTGATTTATCTCACTTAGAATAATGTCTCCAGATCCATCCATATTGTGGCAAATGGAAGGATTTCCTTTTCAAGGCTGAGTAATAGTGTTTTGTGTGTGTGTGTGTGTGTGTGTGTGTGTGTGTGCTCGCATGTATCTGCATCATCACATTTCCTTTATCTCTTTATCCACTGGTGAATGAACTTAGCTTGTTTCCATACCTTGGTTATTGTGAATGTGAATCCCAGTTTGTTTATTGGAGAAATTATTGAACCTGAAGAGATAGACACAGAATCAGCAGATCCTGGATCTGAAATCCGTTTTCTTTGGTGTTTGCTTAGAATTCATGATTTCCTTATGAGGCCGGTGGGGTGCTCTATTGCCCTCATTCCTTCACATGCTACCGCCCTTTACTTCCTAGGTATCATGGGGAATTTAGATGGCTTATATTCAGAATCCGTTCGTATTGTAACTACCTGAGCTGATTACATGAGCAAGCACTTTTATGTGCCCAGGAAGAAACATGGTGAATGCTTATGTAGGTGATAGTGTGTGGCCATTTCAATCCCAGACGCCTCTGAAAACTGAGTTGTTGTAGTTGTTTTATACTAAAACTGTGATCAGGGACAGAATTTTGTGGGTGAACTTTACTGCCAGATCCGACTTAATTTGCTGTTTGTCTCGTCTCACTGTGGACTTCCCTATGGCTTGGCAGGGTCGCTCATTAGAAATGGCTTAGGAGAGCTCTGAGGGGGTTGAAGCAGCAACTGATGAGGGCCAGGGCTTAAGTTTGCCTCACTCAAGTCATGGAGTGCCTTTACATCAGGGGCTTATTGACGGAGTATAAGTCACAGCCAGCATTTTAACAATATACATAGCAAGGTGAATACATCTTTAGGAATTCAGGTTAATGCGCAAGAAAATATGAGAAACAGAAGAGAATGGACAGGACAGACATGCAAATGTTAGTCTCTGGTGAAGTCTTTTTATGGCAAGTGTAAAAATCAGAGTCAGAGCCAAAGAATTAGGGCTCGATGAAGAGGGTTATCCCGATTTAAAAAAAAAAAAGGTGACAGGATATGACAATCTTGGAAGTACGGTGAAAGGGTTAAGACTATACGTGGTTAGCTACACGTGTACTTGGGCTTCTTGGTGTTCCTCAGCTCTGATATGGAAATCATAACAGATCCCACCTCCAAGGATTGCAATAGGGAAGGAATGTCAAATGTCTCCTGTAGGCTAATGTGATAAAACTTAGGTAACCAGCAGGTGGCACTATTTGGGACCCTTAGGGAAATTTCAGAAGGTGGGGTCTTGCAGGAAGTAGATTGCAGGGCCACACCTTTGAAAGTTATAGCTAGCCTCCAGTCCCTTGTTCTCTGCTTCCTGTCCACCATGATGTTAACAGTCTCCACCACACTCCCATTGCTGTGCATGGGACCAAGCTACTGCAGACTGAGCTCTGAAACTGTGAGCTAAAATAAAACATTGCTTCCTGTGAGTTGTTCTCATTAGGTGTCTGTCACAGCAATACAATCATAACTAATGAGAGAATGGTAGAAATAGATCCAGCGTTTCATTATGTTTGTATAAATACATAGATAGGTTCTATCTATACAAAGCCAGGGGAGGATGCCCTCACTGCTTATGACTGGTTTTCTGAGCATGAGTCCCTCCTCTGGGAATGAGGGGAAATCAAGCCAGGCACAGAGTCCATTTCACAGAGAACACACAAGGTGAAGAAACAGAAAGTGAAGGGATCCAAAGACAAAAGGCCACACTAGGCCTTGAGTGTGACCATTCTTTAGAATAGAGGAGGAGGCCAGCAACTTCTTAGAAGCCTTGAAGCCAGAAAACCTCATCATCTTTATTTTTGTGACGATTGCCTCAGGGGAGTTCTCTGCACCTGCTAGCGGAGGCCCAGAGCTTGTCATTGAGAAGTCCCAGACATTGGAATGTTTGCAATAAATAGCAGCTCTTATTATTCAAAAACTGCTCAGCGGGGTTTATGGATGCTCTGGTGTTCCTGTAAGTATTCTGACTGTAGTAGTAGCCAATACGAATCGGATCTTTAAAGTCCTTCCTCCCCACCAACTAAAGACTATTTAAAGATCCACTTGCTAGTGATGTGTTTATAAAAAGAGAAAGACGGAAAGAATATGTTCTATGGAAGTGTGGTGAGGGGGAGAGGGCGTGCCTCGGTGGGTCCATGCCTAAACATCCCTTCCCCCTGAGGGACCAGCCACACTAAGGTATAGTATAGAATAGAGTTTATTCAGGGCATGAGGAGGGGAGTTAAGAGAGTAATAGAAGCAGAGAAAGGCAGAGAGGGGGAGAGAGTAGAGAAGTAGAGGCCAGCCATGACCATGAGCACAAGGAGAGAGGGGGAAGGGAAGGGAATGGGGAAGGGAGAGCAAGAGCAAGAGATCAAGAGAACAGGAGAGGGGGGAGGGGGCAAGCAGCCCCTTTTATAGTGAATGGGTCAGGCCTACCTGGCTGTTGCTAGGTAATTGTGGGAGGAGCATACCTGACTGTTGCCAGGTAACTGTGAGGTGGAGTTTATAGGCAGAATGCTAACAGCTAGAAAATCCTTTTAGCTTTTACTTGACAAAACAGCCCACAATAGATTTTTGTAGTCAGTAGGTCTGTGCCAAATGAAGGTAGACATGTTACTCAGAAGTTGGCCAATAACAAGGAAAATTCAGGTAGTCTAGCCACCTAGCTCCAGAATTCAGAGTTCAGACAGCTCAGCCATCCCCCGGGAACATTGTCTTCTTCCCTGAATTCCATTCAAGACCCCTGACTCACATAAGCCAATGGGTTTGCTAAAAGTTCATCCCATGACTTCAGGAAGAGCAACAAAAATAGGCATAAGGTTAGGCAGGAGCAAGCCTAACAGGGTGCTTCTGGAGTAGGAGTGCCTAACCCTTTGTGTAGACTGGAGTAGGTTTTAAATGCATAAAAGACGCAGTTTCAGTATGAAGACCCATTTGCTGTATGTTTTCATATATAAATAAAAATATCATATGTAAATAATATATAAATACATTACCTTGAACCCAAGACATCAACACATTAGCGACAAATTTATAAATGTTTTTCCATAGGAAGAAACAAATGGAAGAGATTTCAGTCTGAGGCAAGGGTCATTAGAGTCGAGGGGTATTGTTGTGTCTCAGAGTCTCTTAGATAAAACTGCCTGCTGCTGGCCGCTGGTGTCTTTGTGCAGACCCTTCACATCTGCAGTGTTTCAAGATTCTCAGTGGGGAGGGGGTTTCAACTCTTGGGGATCAAAGGATGAGAGATTCTTTCCCATCCCCCCTTTCTTACCAGGCCTTGGAAGTCTCCAGAGGGCTTTACAGCCCTGTTGGATCCTTGTTAGAGGGAAGGGAAGAGAAGAGGCACAAAGATAGCACAGTGTTGGGAGGAGGCCTCATGCTGACTGACTTTGAACTTGATTCCCATTCCTTGTAGAATTAAGGCCAACAGGCAGAGCAGTATTGATCCCAATAGCCCTGTTCTATAGGGAAAGACAGGGTGCACAGGAAAGGCAAGGGGGAAATTACAAGACGTTTTGATGATTTGCTTCCTAACATCAGAAGTGAAGAATGAAAACGAAATGAGTATCTAAGTGTTGGCGGTATCTAAGTGTCGACCTTCTCACTCTGAGCAGGGCACTCTCAGAACTGAGCTGGGGTGTGAACCTGGCCTGGAGTTCTTCACCGTATGGTAAGAGCCACAGTTCAGTGCTAAGTTTCTAAGGGGAATAGGTATTTGATATTCACTTGTGTGTTTGATTCTCATTGTAAAGGCCGAATGAGTTTGCTTGTGGTTGTTGCTTTCTGACTTTGTGTTCACGGCCCTAGTCCTTGCCTGTTGGTCATGTTCAGGGCTGAGAACACATTGACTCCTGGCATGTGCCTTGGCTGGCCTCAGACTGCCTGCCAGAGATCACTGGAGTTGGAAAGAACCATATGAGTCAACCCCAGCACAGCATGTTAACTTTCAGGTTTATAGGAAAGATTGCAAGTTTTATAGAGTTATTTCTAAAATTATTGAAGCCTGCAGCTGAGAAGAAAGTCAGAAAATTTCAGTGTATAAGCTGTGAATGTATAGCATGCTATACATTCCTCACAGCAGCCCCTCCCACAGTGGGCATGCGCACTCTGTTCTCTGTCCCTTTCTGTATGCCATAGCTCCCCCTAGACAAACTAGACAATCCAGGGAGAAGTGTTCTAAAGAGCAAATGTTTTAAAAAGAACAAGTCTTTGTTAAATAAAAGTAAGATCTATTCAGTTTCTAGGAAAAAAGCAATACATTTAACTCCAATATTTATGTTTCTGACCTTTTATAAATATGAATTTGGGGACATTTCCAAGCATGAGCCTGGCTTTCCCTTTCTTTATCCTGGGGGGGTGGGGGGTGGGGAGACAGTAACAACCAAACAAAAACCCTTTTCCTCTCTCTGCAGTTCTTTAAAAGCTAATAATCACAAAACCAGACTGTCACCATTCCTCTAAGGAAGTGGCTCCTCCTTCCTTCCCCACCAGGGGGCTTTATAAGCTGCTGATGGTTGTTGGGGGAGGGAGAGACCTTTCCTGCTGTGAAGTAAGTAGCCTGTGATGCTGTAAGACCACCCCAGCCAAGCTCCTGTAAGTCACACTAACTAAACTCATTGAGCCACCAAAAAATACAAATAATGAGACTTAAATAGGAGGATGACTAGTTGGGGAGAAAATGGTGATTAGTGGGAGGGGGCAAGAGAGGGTAATGGAGGATAAATACAATAAAATACATTATGTACATATGTGAAAATGTCATAACAAAACCCATTTCCATAATTAATATATGCTAATAAAAGTCTTCAACTCTTCATTGAAAGGTTAATTGCCCTTGTATATTGTGTGGGTGTCTTGTTTTTAAAAACCCATGCTTAAATAGCTATATGCAACCTATTAATCTATAACTAAGTCTATGGCAAGATCAACAACTTTCTAGACAAATCCAAGGGTAGAGAAGTCTACCTGAAGACTGTGGAAGTCAACAACACACAACAATGTCAGGAATTAGCATCCTTCCCTGAATTTTCTTATGGAAGGAAATAATATGAAAGTCCCAAGACTTGTATTTCAAGAGAGATATCTTTTCCTATGAAGATAAAGAAAGAAATTTTCATAAATGTTCTGAAAAAATAACTCAGAATATTCCCCGAACCCCATAATATCTCAGACATCCTCCTGGAAGCCCATTTGCGCAGGATATCCCCAGAACCCGATGATATCTCAGACATCCTCCTGGAAGCCCATTTGCCCACTTCTCCCATTGCTTACAGCTTGGATACCACAGCCAAAGTGGGAGGAGACCAGGCTCTCCCCTTTTGCTCTGCTCCTCCTGCCTATGGGGCCATTTAAATAACAAAGCTGCCAGCAAGAATTCGAAAATCATAGCACTGACTGCACACAGAAGGAGCCTTGATCACTGCTGGGAGTGCACATCTCTGCTCAACTGGACTCATGCAGAGATGTGGGGCTCACTGCTTTATCTGTGAATGGCCACCAAAGTGCTGTATGTAAATTTTCCTTTCACAAGAAGGCCATTGCAAACTCAGAATCTGCAAGTGATGAAGACTGACTCTGTTCTCTTTCTCCGAGGAAAATTGTAGTGCAAGGATAAAGATCAGTAGCTGGGGCTTGGTGATGGGAGAGAAAGCAAAGGTTGTAAGACTTACAAGCCAAGAGATACCTGGTCAGTTACAGTGAGGTGTTGCAGTATGTGGACTCAATATGCAGACTTTCTGAGAGAAGTCTGAAATCTGGCTAATGTGAATAAGGCCTCTCTTGTTCTGAAAGTGTTTATTACACTGGGAGATGGCTCAGTGGGGAAGAGCATTTGCTGTCTATGCACGATGACCTGAGTCTGGGTTCCCAGCTGGAGTGGGCACCTGTGCACATATGACCCCAGTGAGGGCGGAGACAGAAGGATGGCTAGTGTTTGCTGGCCACTAGCCTAGCTCCTGGTTCAATGAGATAACCTGTGTCAAAGGAATACAGTGGAGGGTAATAGAGCAGAACATCCGATGTTCTCCAATAGCCTCGGCATGTGCACACATGCACATGCATTCCCCATGCTCTTGTACACACACAGAGAATGCTTATTTAGTGAAAACACCACCATGAAATGTGGGCCCGTTCTGATGTGGGCCCATGTGCCTGTCGAGGGAGACCCAGCTGGGGGTGTGTGAGTCCTTGGTCCTTTCTGTCGGCTGGGAACGCTGAAAGGCCTGTTCCATTGCTCCAACATGGCGGGTTTAGATAAGAAGAGACAGCCCATGATTTTAAAGCTTTATTATAGAAAAGTAGGGGGAAAGAAAAGAGACAAAAGGGTAAAGAGAGAAAGAAGAGATAGAGAGGTGAGAGCGGCCATGGCCACGTGGAAAGAGAATGGGGAGAGAGGGGGAACAGGAGGGCAAGAGACAAGGGAGTGAGTAAGAGAAGAAAAGAGGACAAGAGAGCTTGGGCAAGAGAGCGAGGAGGGGCCATGCAGCCCCTTTTATAGTGGACTGGGCTACCTGACTGTTGCCAGGTAACTGTGGGGCGGGGCAAACCTGGATGTTGCAGGTAACTGTGGGGGTGGAGTTCAGTCAGAATACCAGGGACTTGGGGGCAGGCATTGCCTTATGTGACACATGGTCACAGGGTTATGGAGTTGAGGGCCTCGTGGTGTCAGTCTGGTGTCTGGGAGCATGAGCAAACAGCCTTCCGTCTCTCGTGGAGTAAATCCACTGGGTCGCTGGGGTTCAAACCTAGTTCAACCAGAACATAGACTGTCTTTCACGATCCAACAGTGAAACGGACTGCACCTCACTGTGTCTGACTCACCATGGGACCTCCTGTTTATATTTCCTTCCCATGGGTTTAGAGCAGGGGTTCTCAACCTTGTATTGCTGACATCTGGGGTGGGTAATTCCCTGCTACACATCATAATGTACCAATCCCATGAACTCATCACTCACCCCTGAGTTTTGAAAACTAAAACGGCCTCCAGACATGGCTCTTTGTCCTGTGGAGGTGAGAGGGAGAGTCCAGCGAGGGCCACAGTGGCACACTAAGGGGCTTACTATACTATCTCTGCTCCTGAGATCCGTATTTCTCCTGCTTGTAGTTACTCAATCATCTTCTTTTTCCTCCCTAAGCCCACCTATCTCATACACAAAGGTAAGTCTCCTGCCTCAGCACCCACGGTCTACCTTCTGTACTCTACAGACCATCACTGCCAAGTTGGTGTTTCCTGGGGCCAGGTTTGAAGGCATGTTTCAATCTCATTCACTCCAAGCCCACTCTAAAAACATGAATCAATGCTTCATTTAACAAGGCTCCTTCTTGAGTATCCTTTGTAGTTACTTATCAGAAGAGACTGTGAGATAGAACATATGCCCTGGAGACTCACGAGTTCTGGCTAAAATGTTCTGAGTTGTGGACTAGTATCATCATGGCCCCTCCTTTTTAAATCTTCCTGACCTTCCGTGGCAGTAGTAAAATAAAGTCTATCTAAAAGCTTTGGCTATGAGATGATATCAAAATGTAGATAAGAATTCTTACATTTCTTGATCTTGCGAAACCTCATTGTGTTGTATGCAAATGGTTAAGAGAGATAGTATTTGCAATTGTGAGAATTTTGATAATTCATCTAAATTCTTCTTAAATTCTGATAAATTTGTCTTGGTTTACTTTTAGTGGCTATTTCAGGTATTATAGACATACTGTTAGTAGGTCAGCGTGTTACAGGGACTACTGTGGTTGCTAATTTGACCCCCGTGGTACAGAGGCAACATTCAGGTAAATCATTAAAGCCTGGCGACAGCTCCATGGTTTCTCCCAAACTTTGCTTCTTACCATTGCTCTCACGTGTATTATACATGCGTGTGTTGGGAACCACGAAGTACAGGCTCACAGTTTTGGCTTTTAAATAAACCGGGGAGAACATTTGTAGTCTTTTCCTTTGCTGCCCACGCATACTACCCCGGTTCTAGTGTTTTGTTCCTTCTAGCGAGTTAAAATCGCCGTCCTATGTAACTCCTTGCCACCCTAAAGAGTCTTACACTTACACAGTGCAACTCTACAGCAAACACATTTTTTAATTTTTAATTTCTATTTACTTAAAAAGTCTTTATTTGGGCCGGGCGGTGGTGGCGCACGCCTTTAATCCCAGCACTTGGGAGGCAGAGGATTTCTGAGTTCGAGGCCAGCCTGGTCTACAAAGTGAGTTCCAGGACAGCCAAGGCTACACAGAGAAACCCTGTCTCGAAAAAACCAAAAAAAAAAAAGTCTTTATTTTAGATCAGAGATGGCCCAGCATCCAGACCTGGCAACCTAAGTTCAATTCCCAGATCTCATGAGGTATCAAGAGAGAACTGAATCCTGAGAGGTGTCCCCTGACTTCTACATAGGCGCTGTGGCATGAACATACTTTTTCTCTCACACATAAATATAAAATAAAATTTCAAATATATTGTTTTTATCCTCATTTTTGAAAGTTATTTTTTCTTGGACATAAAAATGTGGCTTTTTTTCTGTAGCATTTCTAAGGGCTGTTCTAGTCCTTCTTTGCTCATGATGGGATGTCACTGCTCATGTCACTGCCCCTCATGAGATGCGTTTTTCCTGGCAAAAGTCATGATTTTCTGTTTATCTTTGGTTTTAGGCATCTACCATGTGCCTTTATACTGCATACATACATGTGTATGCATATTATATAGCTAAGCCTAGACTCTATATGTGGGAGAAAACATGTTATATTTGCCTTTTTCTCCCCCGCCCCCATTCAGTGTATGTCTCCATACACACTTCTTTCACCACATAAGCACACGTAGATGCCTGTGCCTACATAAGAAAAATTGTATGGTATTTGTTTTCCCTGGTCTGGCTAATTCTGCTTAACATGGTGATCTCTAGAAATGACATCATTTCCTTCTTCCTTGTGCTGTGGAATCAGTGGCCCTGTTCATTTTTATGCAGCTTGTGAAATTGCTATTGGTCTCCTTTTAGAAGCCCTGTGTGCTGTTAAACCTACTGTGTGTTGTTACATCCAGTAAATTGATATTTACTACAGATCTACTTAATATTTCCATATGGTTCATATATATATATATGTACATATATACACACATATATATACATATATACATATATGTGTGTGTATATATATACATACACACATACATACACACACACAGGTTTTTTTGTTTTTTTTAGTTTATTTATTTATTTTATATATATGATGAGTACACTGTAGCTGTCTTCAGACACAGCAGAAGAGGGCATTGGATCCCATTACAGATGGTTGTGAGCCACCATGTGGTGCTGGGAATTGAACTCAGGACCTCTGAAAGAGCAGTCAGTGCTCTTAACCACTTAGCCATCTCTCCAGCCCTAATATATATTTTATAACTCCAATTTCTTCTTTAAAATTCCCTATGTCTTCATTCTGGGTCCATTTTTGTACATAGTTACTATAGCTGTTTTGAGGTGTTTAATCCTAACCTCTGAGTTAGCTGGTGTGTATGTAACACCAGCCTGGCTCAAAGCCACGTTTATTGCCTCTTTTTCTCCTTTCTTCTTCTCAGTTGTGGCTCTCATTTTTTGTTCCTGGACATGTTTCAATGATATTTTATTATTTACTGAACATTCTGAACAATGCATTAAAAACTCCAGCCTTGGGCTGGAGAGATGTCTCAGTGGTTAAGAGCACTGGTTGCCCTTCCAGAGGTCCTGAGTTCAACTCCCAGCAATCACATGGTCACTCACAACCATCTGTCATGAAATCTGGTGCCCTCTTCTGGCCTGCAGTCATATATGCAGGCAGAATGCTGTATACATAATCAATCAATCAATCAATCAGTATTTAAAAAAACAATAAAACAAAACAAAACAAAACAAAAAAACCCTCCAGCCTCTGCTTCCTTCACTTGGGTAGTATGATTGTTGGTGTTACTACATAAGTGAGCCGGCAATCACTTTGGCCTGGTAGAGTCTTAGTGTTCTCCTTTGTCAGGGTGATCTCTGAACATCTCAATGTGCTTATCAAAATTTCAAACTATCAGGGATCAAACTCTTGTGCCTCTTAATTGGACAGGTGTAGACGCCCCCCACTCCCCCTTGCACTTGATTCCTTCATCCTCACAACTGTTACTTGCCGCTAGACGAGTGGTTCTCAACCTGTGGGTCAGGACCCCCACAGGAATCACATATTAAAAAATTACATTACAATTCATAACAGTGACATTACAGTTATGAAGTAGCAACAAAATAATTTTATGCTTGGGAGTCACCAGAACAAGAGGAACCATATTAGAGGGTTGCAGCATTAGGAAGGCAGAGACCCCTCAGAACACCTCAACATCCACAATTCAGGAGCTACCCTAAGATTTGGATGGAGGCAAAATGCATATTTGAGGGTCCCCAGTCCTTGGCACCCTTCTTCATAGAATAATATGCTCTGCCCCACAATTTGTAGCTGGTTTAGTAGAATAAAGTCTGTCTTCCCACATCACTGGCTATGAGACCTCAGTTTTCTAGCTGATGTTGCCTTAGCGGAAACTATCCTGTAAAAGTCTGCTTTCCCTCACTCTTGTCTCAATCGTTCTCCAGAGCCTTCAAATGGATTTTTAAATACTTATTTTGCCTAGGGTTTGTGATTAAGATCTATACAGGTGTTATTCACATAAAAACTAGTTTTCCAATAATCACTTACATTGTTATTTACAAGGCAGTGTTTGATGTATAGCCAATAACTGTGAAATATTTGAAGAATCCCTGGTCAAGACAGGAAGAAATCAACATAGGCTCATAAGTTGTCCTAATATTGGTGTTACCAGATAAGGATCTCTGTAAATAAAAATATATGAAGATATAGACTAGAAAAAATATGACATATATTAAGGATTATACACATGTTGCATGTATGTATATATGTATGTATGTATATATGTGTGTGTATATATGTATATATATTCCTATAATAAACAACAGATAATTTGATTTTAAAGCTGACATAAACAGATGCTTTATAAAAATATATAGGAATGTCTCTGGCACAAAAACAAATTCTCAGCACTAGTCATTACCAAGTAAGTCTGAGTGGTAGAAAGGACATGGGCCATTGCTAGAGAATGAAATGCGTCTTGGAAAACTGTTAATTTATTATATAACAAACCAATAAAACCACAGTTAGGAACTTACCTAGAAAGATGAAAATATGCATTAATAAAAGACTTGCAAGAGTCTTCACGGCTATGTTAATAGAAGGGCCTAACACTAGAGAAACCAAGTGTCTGAGGACAGGAGCATGGGTAGATGACTAGTGGACAAAGGTGAGGCATGATGGGGCACATCTGTAATCCCAGCCCTCTGGAGGAAGAAGGATTATGCAGTTTAAAGGCCAAAGGTCTTATCTCAGAAGATAAAGACCACCACCAAAAAACTTCAGTCTGGAACATCCATGTAATGGCATGCTACTCAACAGTATAAGGGGTTGTAACAGTAAGACTATAACAGTACAGTCGCAGGTATGTAAACCTCAAAAACATCATGTTGTGTGAAAGCAACTCACATGCAATACACACTGCCTGGCTCTGTACAAATGAGGATGGTATAGTTAATCCCAAAGATGGGAGGGGAAAGACTACCAACCCAATTCATCATGGCCAAATTAATTAAAACAAGCAATTAAATAAAGCAAGCTTTTTTTAGTTATGTACATAGGCTGCCTTCCTCTAAGGTGGGGTTTGAGAAGTCAGCCTTGGATGTGAGAAAAGCAGGGTTTTATAGATCAGGGGTAGGGTGTTTTCAGATGGGGCATTTAGGGGGCAGAATAAGTGGGGTTACAGGAGCAGAACACAAGCATAACAAGTTAGTCATAATGACCTCCTGAAACAAAGACATGGTGGCAAGGCGGCATAGCAAAGTAGTCATAACAACAGGTAGCCATAACAACAAGTAGCCACAACAAGGTAATCATAACAGGTAGCCATAACAACAAGTAGTCATAACAAGGTAGTCACAGGTGGTCATATAACCCTTTGAAACAAAGCTAGGTTTGCAAGATAGTCATAAACAACTTTTGAGGTCATATAACTTTTTGAAATAAAGGCAGGGTTGCAAGATGGTTATAAACAATTTTTTTGAAACAAAGGCTTGATTCAAAACAGGAACAGGCATTACAGAACCATTAAGTCAAGGTTACACATGAGGCATAGAATCCTTGAGAAACAGGTTTAATCATAAACAGAAATGAACCTAGCTTGTCTTTACTATAAGATGACTTCTAAGCCTGAGGTGGAGGCAGGCTGGTTCTTCAGCAAGATACATGCAGACACTTATAAAACACAACAGTGACCTAAGAAATGGTGACAAGAAGATAAACTGACATGTGGCTTGGAAGACTTAGCTATGGTGGAAAGACCTGAGCAAATAAAAAATGATAATAGGATGTCAGCATGTGAAAAATAATATGATGGAAACGGTATTTCTCCGACATTATTCTAGAAGTCTGCTGAGGGGCAGGAGGACATGGAGCTGGGAAACACAATCTAATACAGAAGTTGGCTCGTCTATGAATGACAGACCCACAAACGTCGTAACATTAGGGTAGATTTCTTATACAGAATTTACCCCGGGTTTTCTTTTAATGCATTATTTGGAACGCTTTTGTTGTTGTTGCTGTTTATTGTTATTTAGATGTTTGGTTTTGCTGTGCTGGGGGTGGAACATAAGCCCTGGTGCATGCTAGGCGGGTACCCTACCTCTGAGCCACACCCTCACCCTGGAGCCTGAAGAAGGGTTCCTGATGGTTAGACGTCCTCAGTAGAGAAGTGGCACTAGTCTTTCCCCACTGCACTCTCAGTGTCATGCGCCTGTGTGAATGTTTATGAGCACATAGAAAAAAATAATCTTGAAAGAAAAACCTCCCTCAAGTGGGAATATTATTAACAGACGGCCAGCATCTCTCATTATTAATGAAGACACCTGGGCAAATTTGAGGCTTATCAGCTCCCACAATTGCTGTTTCTGTAGAAACTAATTCAGAAGTATGTAGTAACCATAGTAACGTGAGGGCATGTTGCAGAAGTGTTTAAGAGAAATGAAAAATCTTTCCTTCTTCTGTGATCTGATTCTCTATTCCATTCCTCCCCTCCCAGGACACTGGAGCATGGGTGGGAGTCAGGGGATGGGAGGGAGGCTGGACTGGTATCAGCCCCTTGATCATTACTTCTTGCTTTACAGACACAGTCTAATCTGGCCTAGACACATTAAATAACAGAGTCATGTCACAGTTACTGCAACCTTGGAAGAAAATACAGCCTGTATGAACATTTTTCTTTTGCTTGGAGGGTTAAGAATAAGACTCGCTAAATGTAAAATCAGAAAGTTTTCTATATTCTTTAAATATCCCATAACAAATTCCTTCCATGACAGGACAGTCTTCAGGACTGTCGCCATTTTGAATTAGTGTGATAGAGACACACCCTAAGCATCTAATCTGAAGGAGCTTATATGGTTTCTTTCTTGAAACACTCAGCTGAGTGTCACGTTAAAGCCATCTTTGGGATCTAGCATCTTTGACTTGTTTCTGTCACCTTCAGGGTCCCGGTGGCTCACGGTGATATCTACCTTCTTACCTCCACAGTGGGTGAAGGGGAGAAGGTATCCCACAGCTGATAGGCACTACTTTTGCTTCTAATCACTTTAGTTAGAAGTTAATCCCAGAGCCACACCCAGCTGAAGCGAGGGTAAGAAATGCAGTCTTCATTCTGGGTGCGGAGATCCGTTATAGATGTAGTTTCATTTGGTTTCTTCATGCAGAAGCCTTGCTGCTGGGAAGACAGAACTAACTCTTCCCCATGTGGCTGTGAAGCTTTAAAGCACTTGGCCTAGTTCTAGGGCGTGAGGCAGGAAGTGCTAGCGTTTGTCCTTGAGCATTGGCTCTGAGTTCCAGAGTGTGGAGCAGTGCTGAAGTCCTTGTGGAGGGAGGCTGGCACACTAGCCCACTCTCTGCAGCCCCAGGTCCTTTTCTCAATTCTCCACCCTCCCAACTTCTTAACTGATAACTTACTGGGTGTCACTTTTTGCTGTAATCTATTTAGACAAGCATTCTTTCTAACTAGTTGTGGCTTTAAAAACCTAATCATTGTAGTTGCTGGGATTTGTAAAACTGGCTTAGGGTTGGGGCCCAGAGATCTCTCTTTCTGAGTAAACTATCTTTAGTTCATCTTCATGGATAAACATGTGTGTCCACTTGGCTCTGCAGATATTTTTCACTTTAGGCTCTAACCTTTTATACATATGGTTTCCTGTCACAATATTTAAAGCATACAGATTTTATACGTGTGACTGAAGTTTTAGTAATGTAAACTGTTGAGTCTACATTACTAGGAGAAATGTAAGTAAATTCAGATCAAAAGACCATTTTTAAAAATTTTACAATAAAAATGGGGGAAGTAGACCTGCTTTTCATGCCTTCTGAAATGTTATCATACACAGTGCCATTCCACCTCTGTTCCTCACAGTTTGAATGGGTCATAAATTAACAGTTGGCAATCAAATTTTTAAAATCTCAGAAAAAATCTTCAAATATGACAGATCATTATTTTAAGATTAGCGTAGTCTATTTTTAGTGAGTAGAATATTACTACAAAATATAGGAAATCCAAATTCTAACAATACTAATTTTGGTGACTCCTAGAAAACAAAGCCCTTCTTCTACAGGAAGTGCTATGCACAATTCAGAGAATTTGGCAAATTACTCTGGATTGTTCTAAATGATGAACACATTTCAATTCTGTAAAAAAGTGCATCGCTGATATTAATGAGCTGCATGCGCAGCAGTATTGGAATAATCCACTGAATGTCAGCCACTTGAGTCATTTGTTCTCCAGTGAAAGTGAGGGCAGCCTTTTTCATGAGGGGTTCAGGATCTCATGGAGATGAGAGTAAGAACTGGGAGGCTTAGCTTTGTACAGCATCAGTTCCCACACGGATTGCATTCTTATGTCCTATGCTAGCTACCCAAACAGCTTTAGTAATGACTGCGCCCCCCCCCCAAAAAAAAAGATGACTAATTTTGCTAATGCATGAGAGATGGGTCATTTATTTGTTCTTTAATGGGCAGAAGCAGGATGCATCTTAGCAGGTGTAAGACATGACCTCAAATCTCAATTTTGCGTAACAAATATCTGCTTCCTCATCCTAAAACGTAATGAACTTTTGATTTTAAGAATATAATAGAAGGCTCCAGAAAATTACACTAAACTGGGCAAAACAGTAGTGGCTAAGGTAACAAAGGAAAGAAGGGAGGCAGGAAGCTGATAGAAAATAGTACAACCACTCTGGAAAGCAGTCTGGCGGTTCCTCAGAAAACTGGGCATGACACTCCCGGAGGATCCGGCTATACCACTCCTGGGCATATACCCAGAGACTTTACCTGCATGCAATAAGGACACATGCTCCACTATATTCATAGCAGCCTTATTTATAATAGCCAGAAGCTGGAAAGAACCCAGATGTCCCTCAACGGAGGAATGGATTCAGAAGATGTGGTATATTTACACAATGGAATACTACTCTGCAATTAAAAACAATGAATTCACGAAATTCCTAGGCAAATGGTCAGAACTTGAAAATATCATCCTTAGTGAGGTAACCCAATAACAAAAGATCACACATGGTATGCAGTCACTGATAAGGGGATATTGACCCAGAATCTCAGAATACCCTAGACACAATCAGCATATCAATAGATTTCTAAAAAGATGGAAGGAGAGACCCCTGGTCCTGGAAAGACTGGATGTAGGGGAACGCCAGGACAGAGAAACGAGAGGGGGTTGAATGGAGAAAAGAGGGAGGGAAGGGGGCTTATGGGACTTTCGGGGAGGGAGGAAACGGGAAAGGGGAAGTGATTTGGAATGTAAATTAAAAAAATAAAATAAAATAAAATAAAAAAAAGAAAATCAAGATTGCTGGGCAGTGGTGGTGCACGCCTTTAATCCCAGCACTTGGGAGGCAGGGGCAGGAGGATTTCTGAGTTCGAGGCCAGCCTGGTCTACAGAGTGAGTTCCAGGACAGCCAGGGCTACACAGAGAAACTCTGTCTCAGAAAAAAAAAAGTCAAGATTGAGATGGCATGCAGCAGTGTTGAAACCCTGAAACCGAGGAGCAGGAACACGCACAGGAAGAGTGAAGTCTGGGTTTTCTTATCTCTTCGGCTAAGCTGTAGAGGCAAACTGAGCGCCTGGGTCAGTTACTTCATTTTCTTAGTGGGCGGCCAGCTCACTCTGCACATGCGAAATGCCATTTCCAAACTGCGGGGAAATGCTGACCCTATTTGCTGAATGCCAAACTTTATATGTGAGATTATGAGAACAAGGATCTGGTATAACCTGACTCCGGTGGGGGATTATTTTACAATAAATTCCTTTGTTTTGTTTTCAGATACTCAGCATCGGAGTTTGTGCCTTTGAGAATGGCATATTTGAATAGAATTAATGGCTAATGTACTGGGACCTAAGGCTAATACAAGATTTTTTTTTTAATTTAGAAAGCAAATAAATATCAATATTTTTCATTCCCTGATAGCATAGTAACTGATTACAAACTAATTTATGATTTACCTAGAAAAATGGGCTTAAAAAACTTCTGGAATATTCTATTTTTAATCTGGATCAAAATGATTAATCCATGGGCATAATTGTGTTCTCGTGTAAAGGTTGTTCTTCCATGCTTGTAATAAAGTGTACTAAACACCAGAGATGAGTAGATTGTCAGTCATCGCTTAGTTTCTAGAAACACTCATCTGATTTTATAGATGCTGTCCCTTACAGACTGCATTAGGAAGCTTTTCATGCATGTTTAAAATACTTAGTGAATAGTAATTGAGTAAAACTCATGAACTTAAGTATCAAATGAAATATAAATATTGTAACTTCAAATTTGTTGTTGTTGTATGCATGGGTTCCAGGGGTCACCTTGTCTTGGCTCCCTTGTCTGCATAAATCATACACAGAGTGGTGGAATAGGCACAGATTTATTCTCTCACCATCCTGTGGGACAGAAGACTAACATCCGGGTCTGCAGGGTTGCCTTCCCTTTTGGAGACTCTAGGACACAGCCTACTTTCTCTCCTGCCCAGCTCCTAGAAGCCCCTCCTACTGCTCGTTGTAGCCACTTCCACAGTCTTCAAAGCCAGAGCAGGCTTCTCTCAGGCCTCTCCTGCCCCCCTCTTCAGCCCTTGTGAACACTCTGACTGACATCCATGTGATCTCCCTGATGGCTCATTAGGAAACTTAATTTCACCCACAGCTTTAATTCCCTTTTGCCTGATAACATAACAGATTCATGGACTCTGTAGATTAGGATACAGACATGTCTGGGACGCCATTATTCTACCTGCTACACAGTTTCCCTATTGTATGATCTCCACTATCAAAATGTATCTGACAGGGGCTGGAGAGATGGCTCAGTGGTTAAGAGCAGGTACTGCTCTTGCAGAGGACCAGAGTTAGATTCCTAGTACCTGTCAAGTATCTCACAACTGCCTGTATCTCCAACTCCAGAAGATATGACATTCCTTTCTGAACTCCAAAGTACCTGTGCTCAAGTGCATAACCCAAACACAGACACACAGAGAACTAAAACTAATAAAATAAATATTTTGAAAGATATGCTTTACAATCAGTGTGCTAAGATGCTGTTTCATAGCTTATTGGCAATGTTCTTTCTTATTGGAACATAAAGTAAGATTGAATCTTGCAACACAGAGCTCTTAAATTCTGTGAGACAGTAACTTCAAAATAATAAGTCAAACAAATACACGTAAGGATTAATCTGGTTTTTTTCTTCCAACCATAAATCACCCTCTTAAGATGTCAAAATTATTTCCACAGAAAGATAAATTAAATCTGTGATTAGTTCCTGGACTTCACTTACTAAATTTTAAAGCAATGAGTTTTTAGACCTCAGATGGACACTCTTTAGAGAGCTTAGCTAGTTAAATTGATGATGTGCATTATAAACAACCTTTAAGGCAATAGGTTCCTTGTAAATTCACTCTGACTTGTAATATTTCTTTTAGGGTTTTGTGTGTGTGTGCATGTTTGGGGAGTGGCTTGTTTTTATGGGTCATATGTGTACATATGTGGAGTACAAAGGTCAATCTGGGGAATCATTCCTCAAGAGTTGGGCGCTGGAGAATCAAACCCAGAGTCCCATTCTTGCATAGCTATAAACTGACTGAGCTATTGCCTGAGCCCCTTTTTACATTTATAGCCAATCTTGATCTTTTGATTATAATTTCTCATTTATGAATACCTGCTGTGGTCATTTTCCATTGAACCTGCATATCTAAGAGATTCTTAGGGAGTGTTGAATGATCCTTTCTGCGTTTGATTGACAGAATCCCCAATGGTCAGTGTACACTGCATAATGATTCCCTATCCTTCAGAGATCCAACTGCCAGAAAACTCTAAAGGAGACAGCTGTGTGTCATAGAGTGGGATTGCAGTCAACAGTGGACTGTATATGTGATGGCTGGCCCATAAGATTCTATTGCTTAACTTGGGCATCGCATTGATGTAAAAGACAGTGGCCTCACAAAGCAATCCTCAACACCTCTCCATATGAAGCATGAAATTATTGATAAGAGTACCAGGGAGAGACTGAGGGCCTCCTTTAAAACCTGGGGTGGGGTAAGGTAATGGGTAGTAATTGCTACCTTAGCCTCTTGAGGCTCTGATAAGTACTAGGAAAGACCAAAAGAAATCCCACTGTGATGTCACTAATAAATCATCTCATAAGTATGAATAAAATGCTCTGTGTTGGGGCTGGAGAGATGGTTCAGTGGTTAAAAGCACTTGCTGCTCTTCAAGAAGGTCTGTGTTAAGTTCCCAGCACACATGTCAGACAGCTCACAACTGCCAGTAGGTCCAACACTCCCTCCTAGTCTCTGTGGGTTCCTGTACACACATCTCACATACACACACACACACACATACATATATAGCTCAATGTTTATAGGTAAACATCACTCTCTTTAAAACCATACTGGTGATTTTGAAAAAAAAATACACGTTGAGAGATTAATTTAACACCAAGCCAGGTCAAGAGTTTTAGTAGAATCCTGTAGCTGATTCTTTGCAAATATTGTATCAAAGACCTTGAATGTGGATGGCTTGCCTATTCCATCCTTGTCTTTAGTAAGCCTATATTTATAGCTCATTAATAATGGTGGTTTAGAAAGATTGAGCTGTATATACACACACCCATATACATATATATATGTGTGTGTATGTATATACACATATGTGCATATATATGTATACACATAAGGATATGCATATGCACATAAATAATTTTTCAAGTGCTCCCTGCAAAGCATCTGTCAACATGTTTTGTGATCTTCATTGGTTGCTTCTTTATGGGTAGTGAATTGGCAATTCATTCCATGACCAGCCATGAGATCATATGACTGAAATCATGTGACTACTGACCTCCAACTCCCAACTCTTAGTGAGTCGTAGGTAATTTTGTCCACATGTGGAGCAAACACTGGGTCTGACTAGAGATGTGCTGAAGGAAGAGAGTCTGAGCGCATCATGGCAGCCTCTGAAATGGACATTCTGTGTCTGGATGGCCACTGTGCCAAACCCAGTTCTTACTTTGAAATCAAGGACTAATTGCTGGAGTGATGACAGGCTAGACAAACACACAGCTTCAGGCCATAACAACCATTTCCGCCTTCCTTCTCAAAACTAAATCCATAGGGATTAAAGATAAATCTCATGTTGCCAATAGCAACAGTAACCAGAAATAACTCTAGGGGCTGGAGCTGTTGATCATCAAGTTTAATTCCCAGGAGAAGAGAAAATCTAGCAGGCATTCAGTCCAAATAGAAAAGGTTTTGAACACATGTTATTAACTCTAAAAGTTAGTTCCTAATTATAGGCACAGACCTTGGATCACGCCATCGTCAAGGACTTCTAGTGTTAAGGAGTCAGGTAATTTGCTTTACAATGTTTATAGGTAAACATCACTCTCTTTAAAACCATACTGGTGATTTTGAAAAAAAAAATACATGTTGAGAGAATTAATTTAACACCAAGCCGGGTCAAGAGTTTTAGTGGAATCCTGTAGCTGGGTCCTTGCAACTATTGTATCAAAGACCTTGAATGTGGATGGCTTGTCTATTCCATCCTTTTCTTTAGTAAGCCTATATTTATAGCTCATTAACAATGGTGGTTTAGAAAGACTAAGCTATTTGTATTATGTTCCTCTGCTAATTACATCCACAATGTGAGTTATGTAAATGCATGTCTTCTAGGGAGCTTCCCCCACCTTCAGTGTATTGTGGAGGCAGCTCAGGCAAGGCCTGCTAGCTCTTGCTACATAACTTGTCTCCACTGCCATAGTTTTGACTATGAGAAACACAGGTCCCTTGATACCATGGGGGAAAGCAGGGCCCACTGAGTACTATGGAGATTTTCTTGTCTTAGCAGAGCATTGTGGGATGCGTTAGGGTTCCAGCAATCAACAGCCGCCAAAGCCATCCAGACCAGTAGCTTTCAGGTCCGTCTTCATGAAAACTTGAAGAGGGAATTTTATGAACAGAAAGGCAAGTTTTTAAAAAGGAGCTTTATTGTAAGAAAGGACTTAAGCGAATAGAAACAAGCTGAGTTCCTGTGTAGCAAAAGCCAGTCCCGTAAGGGCTGCAGTGGAAGGTCCCTTTCTTGGATTAATAAGGCTTCACGCAGTGGAAGGTCCCTTTCTTGGATTAATAAGGCTTCACTGGGCTGTATCATGCCCTGTCCAGTTGCCTCACCCACGAGGCATGACCAGATACTCCATCCCTCATGTCGGGCTGAAGTTTCTAATGCACCCTAGTATGTAGCTTCCATAAGAGAGATTTGTAAGCAAGCTTAGAAGACATGTAAGACCCTTTCTGTCACGTCTGTTGGGTTGGAACAGAGTCAAGAAGCAGAAACACAGTCCCCCTCCTGATGGTAGGTCACCTGATTGCAAGTACATTTAGAAAAGGATTAATACATGGATGTGAGCATCTTTAGAAAATACAGTCTTCCATTGGGCAGATTTCCTACAGTCAGATCTTTATAACTGTTAACTCAGGTCATACCCCAGGCTCCTGATGAAGACTTTTCACCCATAATCTCTTCCAGACAGACTCCCTTTTTATTATAAATAATAGTTGAAATATCTGTGTTAATATTATATTATCATACCCACATACTTGATTTTAATAAATGAACAAACATTGGTGATCAATCTTTCTAGGGGGCATTTCCAAGTTGTCCCAAGCATAGTAGTAGCACTGGAATGAACGCATGGGGAGACCAGGAAGACAGGACCACACTTAGCCAGGTGCCCACCGCTTAGACACTCTCGCTGTGCTGCATGTCACCGTGAGCCCTGATGTGGTCTCAATCTGGACAAATGAACATGAAAAGTCTATCATGGTGCTTATGCAGACTGTGTTCATGGAAACTCCACGCTGGGCTGGGCTGGACTGGGCTGGGCTGGGCTGGGCTGGGCTGGGCTGGGTATTAATTCATAGCTTCTGGTTCCAACCCAGTCATTTGCTTTCAACTTCCTCAACCACTTAGGCCAAACTCAAAAATCATCAAGGCTTTCTGAAATAGTGGTGTGCTAACATAGTAATGACACATCAAAGGACTCCACATTCAAGGTAAATAGACACAAACGGCCGTGAGGTTTGCCTTGAGGAGCCCTGAGTGCTAGTGAGACCATAATCCCGACCTTCTCTGAGCTAGCACAATACAAACCAAGAATACTGTGTGTGGTTGCTAGTTGGGAAATTTGGTAACAAGCTACTAATGGCAACGGTACAGCTAACAAAGCACCCAGACACCTCTGCACCATCTCTTCCCGTGGCCTTGTCCACAGGCCCCACCTAGTCACGCCACTTAACCTCCTGTCTCTTCCTGCTGAGTTTCCTTCTCTGAGAATTCTCCATCTCTTGAACCTCGGCTCTTCTGAGACCCTTCTGAAACCCTGTCCCCAAACTAGAGTCACTGCTTCCTTGCATTGTCCCCATAGCACCTTGTGCACACACTACACATGACCACTCTTGATCGCTGATGCTTACAGTAACACGCCACCATGACGTTCTTTTGTGTTTGTTTGCCTGCCTCTCCTTCCAGAATATGGCCTTCTCAAGGTCAGAGCCTGGGTGGGGTGGGGTGGGGTGGGCTTTGCAGTAATGAGCCAGTGACTTTCATGCCAGACAAATGGACAGGCAGTCAGACACATGTGAGCTTTCCTAACTGTCCCCTTCAGGAAGAAAGAGTGGAAACCTCTTCCCCAGCATCCTGACACTGTACTGGGAAGAGGATCGACGGCTCTCTTCCTAGACTGTCACAGTGAATCTGCTTCTGTGTGTGAGACCTGAGAGGTGAGAATCCCCAGGCCTGGTCTTTGCACTCAGTGTGGCCTGAACTTCATGGACATGTAATATTCAAAAGGCAGAGATTGTTCCAAAACGCAATGGTTTCCCCCTGCTCTGCTAGAAAATCATTTAACCCCAAAACCTTATGCTTTGTAAAACAGTTGGTGGGTGTAATTTGGTACAGCTGAAATTTCATTTTCCTAACTTTAACAAGGGTGAGTAAAATTTAGGAAATGGCATTTTGGAGCAAGATGTCAATCAGAGGAAAATAATGTTTGTGCTGTCTGGATGGGAATGTATAACATACAGATACAAGGTCTGTAAAGTGGATTCAATTGGAATAAATTTAATCTAAAACCACAACTCTCACCTCAAAGACAATGAAAGATAGTTTATTATGACCCAAATATGAGTGACAATAGCCCAGGAACACAGAATTGGTTACCCGCAGTCCCCATGTTTCCTGGAGCTTTTGTGCAGTCCCCATGTTTCCTGGAGCTTTTGTGGAAATAGAACCAGAGCAGATCAAGGCCTTTCAAAAACACATTGGTGGAAACATTAGAGGCAGGTAACAGGCAGGCAGACAGGCCCCGATGCCGTCTGAGAGCATCCTTTGCCCTTTGATTGGAGTAGAATAGGGTTTTCTAAGTTAATACATTTCAACAGATTTTATCTTTTTATCAGGATGTTATGTCTGACTCAGAGATGGGCAAGGAATGGCTCCTTGGGGGAGCTAAAGGTAACCCAGGAAAAGTGTAATTAGGCCCCGGAACTGCACCATTCCAAACTGTTACCAGGAGTTTTAATCCACCAGCCTTTGTGGACATAGCTTCTTCACAGGAATTCTCACTATTTGTGTGTGTGTACATATATATGTATATGTTGTGTGTGTGTATATGTCATTCATATATATGTCATATATGTATCAGTTCTTATTACATATGTGCCATGTACACATATATCTATTTATATATTCAAAATAAATTGTTCTTTCATTTTGAACGATATGGAAAATTATACAAAAAACCATATACCTCCCGATTGAAAGTTTTGCCTTTGTCTATTCTCCCTTGCCAAAACAAATATAAAAATATAAGTGATCCGGGTTTCCCTGTTAGTGTTGGCATGCACCCCTTTGGGGTGTTTTCTTACCAGATACAGATGACTCTATGCATGCCTTTCCTAAATGAGACCTCATAACCCTTGAGTCATACCCCCTCCTGTTTCTCTTTGCACTTCAAGGCCAGACCTCTCAACCTTGCTGGTCCTGGGTGTGTCGTGAACACGAAAGCATAGGCAGCCCGTCGCTTTCTGTGGTGCCCTTGTTGGGACAGTGACTTTGCACATCCACAGAATGATTTTCTAAGCTGTGAGCTGTGTCCTGCAGACCCGAGTCTGCGTCAGCCACTGCTCAGCACAGCTTTCATCCCCCAGGAGCTCTGGTGAGAGACAGAATGGACAAACGCATGTGGCAGCAGAGGCAGGTGCTGTTGGCTGGACGACCACCTCTCACCTGGGGCAAGCCAGGACAGTATCAGTGAAAGGGTACAGGGGACTCTGGGAAGAGGCTAAGTGGGCACAGGCCCAGAGCCTCAAGTCCACTAACACCTGCAGGTTAAATGCTGACCCACAGGCGGTACCAGCCAGGGCTGGAGCAATGACACCATCTATGTCTGCCATTGAACACTGTCTGAGACCGCTTATTGCTCCGTGCCTTTCTGGGCAATCTTTCTTTACTATACTTACCCTATTGTAGCAAGACTGTCTTCAAGCTTCACAGTGTAAAACCCAGCGCTGTGCTGGACGCTCAGTGTGCTTTGAAGTGCTGTCACAAACACCGAATGGATGTTGAGCCAGTTTACTGCCAGGATTCCATGCTGTGGGCATTCTCTTTAGCCCAGTTTGCTAAGGAAGAAACCAAGGTTTCCCATGACTAGAGTTACTCACATTACATCAGAGAGCTGGGGTTTTATTCCAGGCACCTACACCTGCATACTTCTTCCTTGACCCTAAAATGTAAATTGTTATTGAAAGCTTCCCAGGCCTTCTAGGTCTTCTGTGAGAGTAAAAGGTTCTATTACAAAACAAAAATCCATGCTATGCTCTAGGCTTTTCATTTTTGAAGTAGTGTTCTCTCTCTCCCTGCCTCCCCCACTGTGTGTGTGTGTGTGTGTGTGTGTGTGTGTGTGTGTGTGTGTGTTCAAAGTTGATTCTCTCTTTCCTCCATGTAGGTCCTGGGGACCAAACTCTGAGCATCGGGTACCTTTACCCACTGAGCAATCTTGCTAGCCCACTCTTTTTTTTAAATTGAAGTGATATTCATTTTGAATTCATATGCAGTTGTAAGAAATAATACACAGATGGGGTTTTCTTGATGGTTTTCTTAGTTTCCCCCACTGGTAACATTTTACAAAACAATTGCAAAGTCTCACAGTACCACTAAATATAGATATTGGTAAATTCTACTAATTTTATTCAGATTTCCCAGTTTTACATGTACCCTTCTGTGTATATGTTGTTGGATACAATTTTATCACCTGTATAAGTGTGTGTAGCTATAACTGTCAAGATAATAAATAGTCCAAATTCACAAGTACTCTTTCTATTGCCCCCTTCCTTTTCTAGCTCACAAGCAACCTGTTCCACCTGCCTCCACCCTACCCCCACACCTGGCAGCCACTAAATGCTTTCATTTCTAAAATTCCATTACAATGCTGTGTTTTACATATCTCTTATTATTTTGAAACTTACCTTTGGCTCGATAGGTAAGAGTACCTCCTGTACAAACATAGGGACCTGAGTTCAAGTCCCGAGTACGATGTTAAAAGCCAGGCATGGTGGTATGTGCCTATAACCCCAGCATTATGTGTGTACTGGCTAGTTTTGTGTGTCAACTTGACACAGGCCGGAGTCATCACAGAGAAAGGAGCTTCAGTTGGGGAAGTGCCTCCATGAGATCCAGCTGTGGGGCATTTTCTCAATTAGTGATCAAGGCGGGAGGGTCCCTTGTGGGTGGTGCCATCCCTGGGCTGGTAGTCTTGGGTTCTATAAGAAAGCAAGCTGAGCAAGCCAGGGGAAGCAAGCCAGTAAGGAATATCCCTCCATGGCCTCTGCATCAGCTCCTGCTTCCTGACCTGCTTGAGTTCCAGTCCTGACTTCCTTTAGTGATGAACAACAGTGTGGAAGTATAAGCTGAATGAACCCTTTCCTCCCCAACTTGCTTCTTGGTCATGATGTTTGTGCAGGAATAGAAACCCTGACTAAGACAATGTGGCAGAGACAGACAGATCCTTGGAGGTTGCTGCCTAACCTTGCCCAGTGAGATCTGAGTTCATTAAGAGATTCTGTCTTAAAGTAATAAGGTTGAGAAGAGAGAAAGACACCCTACATCCTCCTCTGGCCTGAATACACACACACACACACACACACACACACATACACACACATCCCCCTTGCCATTTTAAAGGTTGTAACCCGTTGAAAAAAAGCACTCATCTGGCTAAATCTTTCTTTCTTTCACAAGGACATTGTATTAGACTCATTAACTTCTTTGTATGACCACATGATAGTTGGCTTGGTGGTGTTTATCTCATGTGAACTCACAATGGCTTCCAGGAACTGCAGTTTTCATACTAAGTGTGCAGAACTCTATTTGCAGTAATGATGTCAAGGCTTCGTGGCTTCACTAGTTCCTGTGGAAAGGGGAACCTCCCATGTGTTCAATCTCATTTAGGTTTTCTGTATCTGAGCTTGTTACATTTACCAGGGAGACATCACATTTTTTTTGTAGTGACTTTACAGAGATATGATTCATTGACCAAAAAAGGGTCACCCGCTTGGTAGGTTTTAGAATAGTCACTGTGTTGGATGAATGGCACAGCCATCTAAATGAGGAACCCTGGAGAGAAAGCTAGCAATCATCCAGTCATTCTCCTCTTCCCACTCTCTCCTGCCACTGGCATTTCCTTTTCTTATCCTGGACATTTGATTTGCTTCATACCAGGGGACTTGTGACCTTCTTCATCTTGGCATGCTCCTAAGGGTCAGCCATGTTACTGTATGTATGGGCACCTCCTTCTTGACTATTGAGCATCCCAGTCTACAGACTCATTCATCACTTGGTGGCCATTTGGATTGTCTTAAAAACTTTTATGTGGATATGTGTTTTTACTTCCCTCGGGAAACTTAGGAGTGGATCGAGAAGTCACTATGTAGCTCTAGCTCCCTGAGTGAGACCACTCCCAGTTCTGTAGAGCTGGACCGTCTTACATACTTGCCAGCAAGGATCAAGCATCCTAACTGCATCTTATTACCGATACATCTCCCTACCTGCCTCCTTTGTTGTCTTCATCTTAGTGGGTGTGAAGTGGCATCTTGGTGGACTTTGAGCTTTGATTATTTATATACATGGTGTTCTTTGCCATCAAAGGAGCCTTAATTTGCTTATTCTGGAATTAGATGGTTTCCATGTCCCTTTAAAAAGTACATAATATTTTTTATTAATTCCTTGAGAATCTTATACAATGTATTTTGATCATATTTACTCATGACTCTTCCCTTAACTCTTTCCAGATCCATCTCCACCTTTCTACCTCCCACCAACATCATGTCTTCTTTTATTTATTTTTTTAATAACCCATCACGTCTGTTTATGCTACCCACATACTCCTGGGTTGGGTCCATCTACTGGAGCATTTCACACTGTCTTGAACACAAAGAAGGCTGTGTCAGGTAGGGTTCAGTCAAAGAATTGAAACCATTAAAAGATATAAATGAATGGATAAAAAGATGGAGAGAGAAAGAGGAGTGCGGGTAGACAGGCTTACGAGGATTTCCTTTATGGCACTGTGGACGGAACTGTTTGCAGTCTTATAATGTCCCCAAGCTTGCAGGCCTCAGGGTAGCTGCGTGGGCAAGCAGGAAATATGGGTGTGGTGTGGAGGAGAGTAAGAGAAAGCTGAAAGCCACTAGCACTAACTGGACCCTGGAGGGTGGCCTAAACCCCATTTCACTTCCTGCTCTTTGATGATATGATAAAAATGACTTTCAGACTCTGGGGTCTTTTTTGTGGATCTGAACACACTCAAATGCATGTGTGTGCACAAATACGTGTGTGTGCACACATGCATGTGTGTACACACAGGCACTCACATGCACCTGGTATTGCTACAGAGACATGGGAATGTTACAGTTTCAACGTCCACCTTATTCTGGGCTAGTTCAGTACCCTCCCAATAGCTATCCCTGGCCCACCTCTGTGTCAGAACTGACATCTTGTCACTAATAGATAAAATCCTTTTGGTATCTACTCACTCAACAGGCCCATGGGCTTCCACCAACCCCAAAGCTGTCATCAGATTGAATCTTAGGCCTTTGGAAAAGCGTCCCCTGACCTGCTGTAATCCACCCTTATGTACTCACCAATGTATTTTACACTTGCCTTGATTTATCACTTTCTTTGTTCTACAAAACTAGATACAACTTCATGAAACTACTTCCATGTAATGTGGAATTCGGGACAACCTAAATCTGTGTCCCTGGGCCATAGACACTCAAAATGGCTACAGAATAAATTATCCCCTTGTTCCCTTTAAGATAAAAGGTATATTTTTGCTTTTTCTTGTGGCTGGTTTGGGTTTCTTTGCTGTTGTTGTTGTTGTTTGTTTGTTTGTTTTGCATTAATACTACCTAGCCTTCTAGGTAGAAAGCTAGAATGTTATCATGATAGCAGATGCAATATATGCACCAGGGCCTCATTTAAGCAAGGTGTTGTTAGCAGTGTTAACTACAGGCTTAGGCGATGTCCTGTTATGTTTAGTTTTGCAGTTTAAGAGATTAAAACCAGGGCCTACAACATGCTAGGCAAGTGTTCCATCACTGAATGATGTACACCTAGTCCTTTAATGCTTTAATCCTGGGATGGTGGGTTGTGGGGTACATGAGCACAGACATACACGCACACACACACACACACACACACACACACACACACACACACACACACCTGCATTGGAGAGAAGCCAAGGTTAAAGGCAGGAGGTGAGAAGGGCAGCCCCGTGTTTATGCTTCATGCAGACAACGCTAGGACCAGGTCTGGATATGGGGAGTAGCCAGCAGCAACCAAGCAGGTCATGCTCACTGTCCTGGGGAAGGCGCATGGCACGGGGACATCAGTTCCTCTACCATTTCTGGTAGGACCAGGCTGCCAGTGGCCTCAGAGGAATATTGCTATCCCAAAGAGGAAGATGCCCAGAGGAGAAAAAAAGCCCTCATCCTGTAAGACTGACTCAGGTTTGCCTTTTAGCCTGCAGTGGCATTAAAGTGGCTTCAAGACCCCCTCCTTTCCTCACCAACATTGTTCCTGCACTCGGAAGTCCTTTGAACTACAGTCTCATTTGACAATCAGAAATGAAAGATTTAAAAGGGAAATCTTTGGTTTGGATAAAAATTTAATGTGAACAAATTTCTGTGAAAGGATAATGGGTATTTGATGGAGAAGTAGAGGTGGCCCCAAGGGATGGGCTAAGAGAACCAGGGCAAGATGCCACATGGAGAGGCCGGGACTTATCACTAGTGGCAGCCACCACCTTCTGCTGGGTGGGGACAGCACAGGCTACGTATTGGGCAAACTGCACCATGGCTTTTAAAACCATTCTGTAAGTATATGTGCCACCATGCTGGGGGCAGATCAGCCTCTCTCTCTGCCCTCTGCAGAGGTGTGAGGAGTAGTCTCAGCCCAAGCTGTGCGTGCATCCTCACCCCTCAAATCTGTGCTGACTACATCACCTGTCTTTGGCGAGCCTGTTGCTTCAGCAGGGAAGGCCCTATTCAGAAGAGACCCCCTAACCTCAGTGTCCTCAGGGATTTGAGGCCACATGGAATTCATTTGGTGAATTATAGTCTACTAGACTGAGAGCTTTTTAAAAAATATATATACTCACATGTAAAAATTATTCATTTATATGAGTGATATTGGCAAGTGTATTTATAAAATACTATTTAAAACACTTATGTTCGACTTTTAATTAAGTTAAAAATTTGAGATGTTTTGATACACTTTTAAGATAATATAATAAAATAGCAGGATTGCAAAGGAGGAGAAATAGAGGTAAATGCACAGTAATAACTTATAACCTTAACCGAGCAGCAGATAATTAGAAATTCTTGTGTCCTGGCCACATTCAGAATAGCTCTGGAAACCTCTTCTTTTCAAGAGAAGAGGAAGAAAGGCAGGTTATAAGTAACGTGTCCTTAGATCAAACCCCTTCTCTCTATTAGACTGAACCATCCCTGCTATTACTGAGAGGGCCAGGTTCTAATCCGGGTACTGGAAGGGAGATGTCCGAGTGCTGCCTAGCCAACACATCAGGCCTCTTTGTCTGTGATGTCAGTGGTAGGTCCAGCCATCGGTCACCGTGAGCCATCTGCCTCTGCTTGTGCATCCTGTTGCAGACTCTTCTTAGGAAGCTATCACACAGTTATTTAGTCACTTACAAGATCAGCTAGGTCCTGTAGCAAGAAGTGTTTCTGTGTGAATCAAACCTTAGATTCTACCTCACTGAGAAAAAAACGTTGTCATGGAAACCATTCCTATTTTCACTAGCTGCAGTTCACTTTCAGCTGATAAAGAAACAGGCTGATAAAGATATTGAGCAGAGGATGAAAAAAAAAATCAGACGCAGTTAAATTCATTTTCGTGGGTAATATTGATCATCCCAATTCGTGCTATTATAGAACAAATTGGCCTGTTAATCCTGGATCCTGGCAAAGTTATCAGTCCTGGTAAGGCAAAATCTAAATCTAATGTAGACACTAGATAAGATACCCCAAAGTTTGTCAGCCGTTAGACTAAGATTGTGTTTTAATTTGTTTGTGAAATAGTATTAAGAGGGAGAGCTGTGTTAAGGATGATTGCCTTTCTTTGTGTTTGAGCTTTTTAAATGCAGTGTTAGGGTTATCAGAAGTCTGTGTGTTTTGCCATTGATACCAAAGAAACAAATATCTCAAACTTACAGTTGAAGACAGGAATGAACCACATGTGCCCACATGGTCTCCTTACAAACTAGTGGCATTGTGACATAGCCAGGAGGGACTCGTGTGTCACAGGCCTAATCGTGTTTGTAGAATACTTCTCAGGATGGGAGAAGGTGTGTGCAGAGATGGTCTGTGTTATGGCATTCCTCACTCTGGGGTCTAGATCTCCGGCTCCCCTGAAGAATCACCTCTGCCGGAGTTACTTTCCTCATCAGTGTGATAAAACAGCTAATAAACACAACCTAAGGGAGGAAAGATTTGTTGTGACTTGAAGACCCAGGGGACACTGCCCAAGTGAAGGGGAACACTTGGAGGCCAGGGCAGGAAGTGGCGGTCTCACTGTCCACAATCAGGAAGCACAGAAAGATGAATGCTGGTACTCTCCCACATCCCCTTTCAACCAGGTATCTCAGCCTATTGTGGTCCCACTATTTAGGAAAGGTCTTCCAACCTCAATTCAATCTAGATAATCTCTCATAGGCATATCCAGAGATTTGGATCCATAGCAATCCTAAAGTTCATCAAGTTGACAGTCAAGATTAAGGATCACAACCATGTTTCCAATTAGGCATAAGTAAAATTGTGTGCTTGTAGAAGAGATTTTTCCTCGCAGAAATAGCATTTGCCACTTGACTAGGTTTGAATGTTTCTGGGTCTCAGCAGCAGAAGGAAAACTGGCAGCTTGGTGTGGAGAGGTACACCCAGAAATTGGAGCATCCCTTTGGTTCTTGGGCGATGTTACCTAAGGATCAGGATTCCTCTCCTATAACACATTCCCAAAGACTCAAAACCAGAGCAAAAGATGGGAGCTTTAAAGAGAGTGGAGAACTAGATGGCAGCCAAGAAAAACCACTAGGAGAAAAACCAACAGGAACCTGGTGCTCCAGTCTCTCCACTGAGAGACTTTTGTTGGTGTAGAAAACTGAGTCTGCCCAAGATGACAACCAACCAGGGAAGAAACAATTAACCACGTTTAGTTTCGGTCAGTTTCAACTTTTCAGTACAGGATGTTCTTCTATGTGGCCCCGGATTCAGGATGAGTGTTTGAGTCATTAGGGAGCTTGGGGCAAAGCTTATCTCTATCCCAACTAAAGACTAAATATCACACTGGCGATGGTTAAGAGAACATTTGAAAACTGAGATTAAAGGCATGTGTGCCACCACCGCCCACTCATAAAGCCAGCCTTAAGAGTAGTACCAGGGGGAGGGAAAGATTTTGTTTAACAAATGCTTTAAGCAGCTCTCTGCACACCAGCACTTCTTCCAAATGCTTTGCAAATACCACCAGTGAGAATTTTCCCCTGAGCCGAGAAAAGATCATTAGGAAGCCTGGGGCAAAGCTTATCTCTCCCCCAACTAAATATTAAATATCACACTGGCAATGCTTAAGTGTACATTTGAAAACTGAGATTCTGTATTCTAATGTTTTATATGATTTATTTTATGTACATTTGTGTTGGACTGAGAGAGAGAGAGAGAGAGAGAAAGAGTGTGTGTGTGTGTGTGTGTGTGTGTGTGTGTGTGTGCGCACACATGTGCGCACCAGGGAGCCTTCAAAAGCTGGAAGAGAGTGTTGGATCTCCTGGATCTGGGGTTACAGGTAATTGTGAGCCACGTGGGCACCGGGAACTGAACAAAGTCATCCGAAAGAGCAGTCAGTGCTCTCAATCTGTGAGCATCGATCCAGGCCCAAGATTGATTGATTGACTTGATTGATTGACGAATTTTTTTTTCCTACCAGACTGCAAATACAAATGTGCCATTGATACTATTTGAAAAGATTCCTTTTACCACCTTCTTTGGAAGTATAAATGATAATTCCCCAGGGGCAATTTTGGCATCTTGCTTTTCAAAACTCTCTAAATATGAGTGCTTGTTGATCAAGCATGTTCAATTCTAGAAGTAGGAATAACTTACAGTATAGTCAAATAGTTACAACATGAATTTCATTTCAGCTCTTTGCAATAATGTGAAAGCAATCTAATTATGAAATAAGAGATTAATTATGTAGATTGTGAAGATGTACAGAGTGCATCACACTGCCGCTTTGAAGTTAATAGCATGGACTCTGGGCCCAGATGCCTGCCTTGGAAACCCTGCTTTGCCTCATAACAGTATTATGACCTCAGTTCTCAACCTTCCTGTTAGATTCTATCAGCTGCAAAAATTGTCACAAAAACCAAGTCAGACAATATATTTAAAACACTAAAAACAGTAGCTGGTATATAGTGAGTATTGTCTAAATGTTTTGTAGCTATTGAAAAGTAGAAAGATATTTGTGTTACATTAAATGAAGAAGGTAGATTTCAAGACAGCAATTGATACCTGACACGACCCCAGTTTTGATGATATTCATTACTTAGGGACATGTGGATCTGCATATAGACGTATAAAAGTTAACAAAGGCAAATATCAAGGTGTTTTAGGTTTATAAAAGTTACCAAAGGCAAATATCAAGGTGTTTTAGGTTGTCTTTCCAAATCCATTACCTAGTTTTCCAGAAGTGAATACTGCTTTTTGAAATAAGAAAAAAAAGTTATTTCTTAAATAAAAACTTGTCTTCACTAGCTACCCCTTTCTCTCTCTGGAAACTCAAGTGATTGATGAGTGGGCTTCCCTGTTTTAATAGCTAACGCTGAGACTGGAAAGAAGCAGTGAAGACCTTCCTATATAAAAAGTGCATTTCCATGATTTATTTACTGGATCACATTGATTTCTAATAGCAACAAACATCCTTATTGTGTAACTGAAAATTTTCATCTCGAGAGCTGAAGAATTGTGATCCTAAACCTGTTTGCTCATCTCAAAACTGTTCCCAGCAGTATCAGACAGCAGCCTGCTGCCCTAGCTGTAGGAATAGTGTGTATGGTGTTACAAGAACACAGCAAGGGCAGCCCAGGGAACCCAAAGATGACGACTCAAAGTCAGCTGGGGACAGCTCTCCACAGGAGAAGGCAGCATGTGTGGAAAGGCAGTGATTTCCTCTTTAGACCAATAAAAACCAGTATTTGCTCATTGCTTAGCCCAAGGAAGACATTTCTGAGCCCAAGTTGTGCATACGTGGCATCCACCTAACATTGCATATTTCCCAGTTAGACTATCCGCAGACTCTGTGTTCTCTGCCCAGTCCTGTGCAGAGTGATGGCTGCCATCACAGCCTGCACCCTGACACCTAATAAAGTCTCCTGCCTTCAGTCACAGCAGACCCTCTGTGAAGTCTCACTGTCCCAAGCACACCAAGCAAGGAGCCAAGGAGACCAGTCAGTCAATTTCCCCTAAGGAACTGTAAGTTCTGGGCAAAGGTCGCAGTTTGTTTTTACTGTGTCCTGAGGCCAGAATTGGCTCCTTTTATCTTATTTCAGAAAAAGTCCATCAGGTAGAAGTAAGCCTCTAGTTTGAGAACCTATTGTCCAGGGCATGGAAACTTCTAAAATTTGGTGGGTTGTGACTTCTCAGAGTATATCTAATTTTCAAATTTTGACAAAACTGGCTGTGTCTTGCTGGAAAATTGGAAATATTTGTAATATTTCTTGCTTTTGCTGAGAGATAGAGAAGTTGTTACCTCTGTGTCTGGTTATTAGACTATCCAAATAAATAGAACTTTTATTTTTTTCCTTTTATTTTATTTTTATTTATGATTATTTTTTTCAGTTCTTAGAATCAAATCCAAGGCTTGTGTATGCTAGGCAAGCACTCCATTTCTGAGCTATATGCCCAGCTCATGGTTTGGGGAAACAGGGTCTCCCTTTGTAATTCAGGTTGGCCATCAACTTGCTACATGGCCCAGTCTGGCTTCAAACTCTGGAGTCTACTGACTCTGCCTCCCAAGGACTAAACAGCTGTGCTTCATCACCCAAGCCTGTGTGTGTGTGTGTGTGTGTGTGTGTGTGTGTGTATGTTTGTGGTTTTGTGTGTATGGGTGTGTGTTTCCAGGTATATGTGTGTTTGTATGTGTGTGTGTCTGTGTGTGTATATATGTTTGTGGTTTTGTGTGTATGGGTATGTGTTTCCTGTGTTTCTGGGTATATGTGTGTTTCTATGTATATATTTGTGTATGTGTGTTTGTGTGTGTGTGTGTGTGTGTGTGGTATTGTGGTACTGAGAATTGAACCTAGGGTTTCAAGTATGCTAGGCAAGCATTCTACCATCGAGCCCAGGTCTCTTTTTTACTTATTCTCTTGAGAAAGGGTCTCACTAATTTGCCCAGGTTCTCCCTGCTTATTTTATATTCCAAATTGGCCTTAACCTTGAGTGGCAAGGATTAACAGCTTATGCTATCAAGCCCAGCCATTTTCTTGTTTTTTTTTTCCCTAACACAAGTTACTATCTGCCATGCTCTTATTTGTAGACAATGGTTAAGTTCACAAACCATAAAAAAGTATAATTGTGTCTTGAATTAGTTCTGTTTAGGTCCCAAACATTGCAGTGCCTTACCAAACCAAGTTCATTTCTTCTTTATATTGTGTGGCAGGCAGGACTCTACAGGAGGTACTGCAGATCATGTGACAAAAGACTCACTACATACCTCAGTATTTAAAGAACTATAATTGACTAAAATCCAAATAGAGAGATGTGGTCCAAGTATCCAGTGATTTCTATATGTGGGTTTCATATTATCCTTATAACAGGAACATGATGTAGTGAATGCTTTGATGTGCCTGGCATTGTTGGAAGTGCCTCCCATGCCTGCCTTCCTATTGTTCTGGTCATACTGTTGTGATACAGTTGCAGTTATTGTCTTCTTGTTGAAGAGAAGTTCGAAGCTTAGTTTGGATTCTCTAGACACAGACTCCCACGGTTTCCTAGGTGTGGATATGGTTTAGCACTCTTGACATCTCCATCTGCAAGGAATTGAAGCAGCCAGGTTTGAGCAGAGTTGGGAGTTGACCTGTAGTGACCTCAGCCAGTCCCTAGGAATTCTCTCTGCAGTTAGGATAGTCCTTTGGCCTTGGGATACTCACAGATGGGAGACAGCCTTTATCACAACAGTTCCCTCCACACAAGAGCAATTCCTAGTGCCGTGTGACAGCATCCAGTGCTCCCAGCAACTCTGATGCATAGCTACTAGGAGAGAATTCTGGGTAGAGCATCTCATTGTGCACTACAGTTATAAATGTGTCCATGATCATACAACTAGCAAAATGCTGGAATTCAAACACTGGTCTGTCTGACTTTAAAGTGTGCCTATTTAACTCTAGTACTATATTGGTCCCCGATGCCCTATCTATCTGATTTGGTTGCTACTATCTAATAGAATGCTAATGTTCTAATACATTTTTATGGCTTAAAAATATGTAAAAGTTGGCACACTTGAATATGAATTGTTGAAGAAAGGGAAGAAAATGGGACCATGTGCTTACTAGCTTTTGCTGTATGTTTATGTATGCAGGTTTAGTGATAAGGTTAGAAGATTATGTGTAAGGTTATATCAGGTTAAAAGCCTTCCATTTATCTATCCGTGTGCAGGTCAGGGTCTGGTTCATAATAAACATGGTAAGCCTTGTGTAATGTCTGAGAAGAGTGGAGGCTTGATGTGAAGCTAGATCCCTCTGAGGGATCTATCACACATGCTTCAGGTGCCTTCAGGAAGAGATGCTCATCACCCAAGAACTGCAGGATCTTCCTGGATCACAGCCAGGGTTAACAACTGCCACCAATAAACAAAACTAGAAATTAAAAGATGTGTCTGTCCTAGAAAACAGCCTAGCAAGAATTAAGCCGAACTTCCGTTTGTACCGAGGTGACTGAAGGATGGTGTTAGAGGGAGAGAATCAGGGAGCAGATGGGATGAACAGGAGTGCAATATAGTCAAGGTAAACAAAAAAAACTGTAAAAAGTAGGACGAGATGGTTCATGAGCGAAGGGTTCATTATAGGAATATGATGCAATTTTGTTAGTCCAAGTCCTAAAGACCAAGGCTGAGGTCTAATGGAAATGGGGTTCTAGGAAGCCCTACTAGAGTTTGGGTAAGAAGACCATCTTTGTCATGACCAAATTAGCAATGAAGATGTGTATGAGGTTCAGTGTTGTTCCCTCAGTCTCTGCTCCGCACTTTATCTCTGTATCTCCTCCTGTGGGTATTTTGTTCCCCCTTCTAAGAAGGACCAGAGTATCTATACTTTGTTCTTCCTTCTTCTTGAGCTTCATTTGGTTTGTGAATTGTATACCCAAGATCTCTATCTTCTAATGTAGCTGTTTATCAAATATCAAACAGGTGGCCAGATGGAAGACACTCAGCCTCTAACAAAGACACAAAAAGACTGAATCTGGAGGGAAAAAATGATTTTTTTTTGCAACTCACTTATTGCTCTGACATATAAGATCCTGACTGAAGACAGAACTCTCTGCTACTAAATAATATTTAAAAGATCTGTGTGCGCCAGGCAGTGGTGGCACACACCTTTAATCCTAGCACTTGGGAGGCAGAGGCAGGCGGATTTCTGAATTCGAGACCAGCCTGGTCTACAGAATGAGTTCCATGACAGCCAGGGCTATACAGGGAAAATTTGTCTCAAAAAACCAGAAAAAAACAAAAAGACCTGTGTGGGGGGGGGGATATTTGAACCTATTTGTGTTGAGTGGGCGTGTGCACTCATATCTGTGGGTGTGCACACATAAATGTATATGGAGGCCAGATATGACTTCCTCAATCATATCCCAGCTTATTATTTGAGACAGGGTCCTTCACTGAACCTACAGTTCATAACTTCAACAATGCTAGCTGGCCAGCAAGCCTCAGGATTCCTCCTATCTCTGGCTTTCTTGCACTGGGATTATAGACATGTTCCACTGAGCCTGGCTTTTTCTGTAGATATTGAGTAGATGCTTACACCAACTGAGTTCTTCCCAGGCCCACTATAGCATCTTCTAAGTATGCAACAGTAGTCAGTCAACAGATCTTTATGACTTTATATAATAATACACATTTCACAGACATGATAAATGTTAAGGTTGAAATGTAAGAAATCAGGTAGTTTAATGTGTGTGTAGCCAGATGAATTTGATTCCTTCTCCCAAATTTCTAAGTACATTTACTAAGGAGACAGGGGAAAGATCTCTGTAGCCCAGCAAACTTTCACTTATTTGGGGAAGATGGAGAAACAGGAGTTCTAAGGATAATAGTGAAAACCAAAACTTGCCTTTAAAATGGGTCTCTCATTTTATTGCTGTGCTTTTGAAAGGAGAACCCCTTTCTTCTTTTATTTCCTGGGATCTTGAAAACGGTTCTTAAAGAGAAAATTTCCCCCTAAATGATGGTACTGCTAAGACACAGTGACAAAGCGATGAATGGCCCCTTCTAGTGGTGGGCCCACTATGCTCTTTCTGTTGGTTGTTCTGGAATGCCCTCTGGAGGTCGGAACATAAAGCAAAGGAAAGATGAACAGAGGTGTTTTCCAGCAGATCTTATTGAGGAGTCTGTTTTTTGAATCTGTCATCATCAGATGTTTATGTGCACAGAAATGAAGAGAGTAAACATGGGTTAAAACCACCCAACATTTATTAAGGATATACCTACACTTACAGGGTCCTGGCCTTTAAATATGGTAACTCACGCAATGCCCACACTCAAGAATAAGTAGAATTCTCATTTTATGCAGGAGGTAAAACTGTGCAAAATCTTTAAACAGCCAGCCACTGGCAGCATCTATGAAATGGGACCTAATGAATGCTCCCTTAAGCACTGTCCTGTATTCACAAGAGCCCAACCATAAAGTATTATTTCAATGCTCTCCACCCCCACTTTGGAGTAATTCAGACAAAGGTGGCTTTTTCAGGGCCATTTAGCAAGGCAGGGACAGAATTTAACTCCTTCTAATCCTGTTTTCCTTCTTACCCTCCCATATTGCTTCCACCCAGTATTTGGCCTGCCTATTTTAAAGAAAATACCCCATTTCATATTTAATAAGACAGATATAAGAGAAAGAAATCCCAGGACCAAGAGATATCATTTTGAGGTTTTTGTCTTTTTGCTGAAAGAAGTAAGGCATTATACTAGTTGAGGAGACAAATGGGTTTTGGACTTTCAAGAAGGCACAGGAAGGAGGAGGAGGAATGAGAAAGGTCTGTCGTTGCCTGAGAGACAGAGGGGTCTGCCCAATCTGCTAGGAGAAGGCATCTTGAATCTAAATATCTTGATAATGGCTTTAAGGAATGGAAGCCTCAGTACAGAACTGAAATAGCAGTTCGTTCTTCCCAACAAGAAGCACGGAGGAGAGCATTAAGATGTCGACCCAGAACCCAGAGTCCTCACCCTCCATCCTTACTGCACTGACCTCCTCTTCAGAAGATATCAATCTGCCACAAAGGCAGAAAACAAAGAGGAGAAGCTATGCCATGACAACTTTCCTAGACCCTCCTTTTCTGGTAGACTTTCCCCAAGCCCCACTGACCATTTGGCCATTGGCTGTCCCACAGACACCAAGGCTGGGAAGTAGTGCTTGCCTGTGCACACTTTGCCAGGCAGTTTGGTGGTGTAGGTCTTAGGAAGAGAGTAGGCCTTGGCCTTGGCCTTGGCTAGGAGGCTGGTGTGGCATGGGAGAAGGAAGAGGATCTTGGTCTGGTGGAATGCCCTCCTGACCTTTTTCTTTGTGGTTAAGATTTTTGTGGCCCCAGAGCATCACACCAGATCCCAACCCTTCCTTCTTCATGCTGAATTCCCCACTCCCCAAGCCAATGAACCTATGGGCTAAGTACTATCGATAGGAATCAGTTCGGTCGGCTCCCTAGTTTATTTTTTATGCCTAACAAATGAAGTAAATGATTAATTAACTAATGAAGTAAGAGCACTCTAGGGAAGCGAGAGGGGATTGAATGGGGAAAAGAGGGAGGGAAGGGGGCTTATGGGACTTTCGGGGAGGGAGGAAATGGGAAAGGGGAAATGATTTTGAATATAAAAAAAAACTTAGAAAATAAAATAAAATTTAAAAAAAAAAGAGCACTCTAGGTGGTATCCTGTAGCCAGGAACCTTTACTGCTCCAGAGAAGAAAATGCTCAGGAGCCCAGGGAAGCATGGCGGGCCTGGCTACCAGAACAACCCCTTCCCCCCCCCCAAAAAAAGGCCTAATCCCAAACAAGAGGACTCAAGGCAAGCTAATGGCTCCTGGGGTTGGGAGCATGTTACTTTGAAGCAACCCCATGTGGTCCTGTGTGATGGCAGCTCAAGCTTTCCTTCCTTCTCTCCACAGAGCCAGCTTTCCCAGGCGCTGAATGGATTGTCAGATAGGGCCAAAGAAGCCAAGGAGTTTCTGGTGCAACTCCGCACCATGGTGCAACAAATCCAGGTATGGCAGGGGATGGGGAGTGGGGAGCACCGAGGAAATTCCTCTTTCTTTCTGCCCTGTCTGCTCTACACTGGCTGACACGCACGGTGGCCAGCCTCACACGTGCCCTGTCTTGAGGTATCTCCTCCGACCACAAGCCAGTGTTGTCTGTCTTGGGTGCTTCCTGCCTTCCACTAGGAGGCCCAGTCACTACTACAGTGCATTTAGACAGAGGCCTAGTTCCTTGTGAACCCAGATTATTCCTGAGTTTCTAACACCCGATAGGTCCCCAAGCCCCATTTTACTGGACATTGTTTCTTGTCTTCTTCTCTCCCACTCTCCTCTTTCCTTTCTCCCTGGCCCATCATACCGCTTCTTCCTTCTCTTCCCAGAAACTGGGATGTTGTCTAGCCTCAGTTCCCTGGCAACTGTACTTTAGATTGGTTTAATGTGGACACAGTGACCAGCAGGTCAGCCAGCAGTTGAGAATGCATACATTTCCCACTATAGCTGGAAGGGAGAAACCACAAAAAGCCGGAGGCACCAAGACAGCGACCCTTCCGCATTGTTTACCTTCTTACACGTCTTGAGCTTTGCCTCATAGAAATAACCTTAACTCTGCCTGCGGGGAAACAGCTTTCTGAGTGACTATTTAACCAGTGTCAAAGCAGAAATGGATGTTCAATGTAAGCCAGCCTCTCAGAGCATCTCACGCTGGTTTCGTTGCTGTTTTTATGTGCATATCCGTGTTAGAACCATTGATCCCCTAGCAGTTTTGTACACTGCCTTCTGTTTTCCAAAGCAACAGTTTATCAATCAGCCCTTTCTTTGCATTTGCTGGCACAAACGATGCAGCCCCAGGCTGTCCGCCCCCTGCCTTGCCTCTTCATCAGAGCAAAGTGTTCTTTCCCTAAGAAAACAGTAGCAGAGTCTTCAAGGGGAAGGATCCCTCCTGTCCACCCCCACCCGCACCCTACACAGGGCACAGAAAGCTCTTAAATGATGAAAGCCCTCTAGAAGGATTTTCTCTGAGAATTCAGACTGTTGCCAGGAGAACCGAAATCAGCATCCACGGAGTTGGTGCTCGATCTGGTGCTGTCTGAGACAAAGACCCTGTGTATGAAGCAGCAGAATTAAGTGTCACAGCACATTACCCTTAGTAAACGCCAAGAACTATATGGGTTCAAGTCAAGTAAAAATGTTATACCCAGCATTTAATTTAAATACCATGGGGCCATGTTCCTCCCATTTTCTATGGAGCTCCTGTGCCTCAGCAAGCTATTGTGTCTTTTCTGCTTTTTATAGCCAGAAAATGCTGTTACCAATATGATTTTTTTCTCTATTGTAGTCTTTATTCATGCCAGGGACAACTACTTTTGTCTGTTATTCTTAGACCTTATTCATACTTCTGTTAGCATTGGAGGGCAGCACTGCGTCATTGTTTAATGTGGGGGAACCTTTGTCATCCTTCTCTTCTGTTTAGTAATCCTTTCTCTCTCCTGCCTTGACTCTCCTCTTCCTCCTAGATACCTCTTTCCAGCCTTCAGAACTGAGCAGAGACACCCCTCGAGGACGTTTGTACCACAAAGCTTTATTGTACTTACAACCGAAGAGGTGGTTTCTTTGGATAAAAGTTAATTTAAGTAACAAATACTCATCTTCTCACATATAAATTTAAAGCAAAATGATTACACTCTAGAGTACAGTTTACTGGTACTTTGGAAATACTCAATATACTCTATGGACGGAGTTCCTTCCCACCTCTTCAGTAGGGAGAACTAGGGTGCTCTGGATTCCCTGGCTACCTGAGCTCCCCATACATGCGCCTGAGAAGTGTGTTCTCTTGTTCAGGAAAACAGTGTGGAGTTTGAGGCCTGCCTGGTGGCCCAGTGTGATGCTCTCATTGATGCCCTAAACCGAAGGAAGGCTCAGCTGCTGGCCCGGGTCAACAAGGAACATGAACACAAGCTGAAGGTGAGTGGCTCATTAGGGTCAGTGGAAGACAACCATCCAACATCCCGGGGCAATGGTGGCACACTGGGGACAGCAGAAGACAACCATCCAACCTCCAGGGCAATGGTGGCACACTGGGGACAGCGGGAGACAACCATCCAACCTCCGGGGCAATGGTGGCACACTGGGGACAGTGGGTGACAACCATCCAACCTCCGGGGCAATGGTGGCACACTGGGGACAGCGGGAGACAACCATCCAACCTCCGGGGCAATGGTGGCACACTGGGGACAGTGGGTGACAACCATCCAACCTCCAGGGCAATGGTGGCACACTGGGGACAGCGGGAGACAACCATCCAACCTCCAGGGCAATGGTGGCACACTGGGGACAGCAGAAGACAACCATCCAACCTCCAGGGCAATGGTGGCACACTGGGGACAGCGGGTGACAACCATCCAACCTCCTGGGCAATAGTGGCACACTGGGGACAGCAGGAGACAACCATCCAACCTCCTGGGCAATAGTGGCACACTGGGGACAGCGGGAGACAACCATCCAACCTCCTGGGCAATAGTGGCACACTGGGGACAGTGGGTGACAACCATCCAACCTCCTGGGCAATAGTGGCACACTGGGGACAGTGGGTGACAACCATCCAACCTCCAGGGCAATGGTGGCACACTGGGGACAGCGGGAGACAACCATCCAACCTCCGGGGCAATGGTGGCACACTGGGGACAGCGGGAGACAACCATCCAACCTCCAGGGCAATGGTGGCAGCCACAGGAGGATCTCATTCCTCACCCACATGGCCTGGCTAGACAGGAACAGACACATTCCTTCATTCTCCATTTACTTCAATTTTCTTCAAACTCCTTCAGTTTCTTAACCAAAATTTGCTGAGTGACTTCTCTGAACCAGGATAGGTATGGAAATAACAAGATAAATAAAAATATCTGTATTTGTTCTACTTTCCCAGGAGGGGCAAATTTTAAGAAAAGCATCCAGGGGGAATATATCATAGGCTAGGTTTTTGTTTTGTTTTGGTTTGGTTTTGGTTTTGGTTTTGGTGTTTTGCAAAAAAAAGGGGATAGTGAGTCCTGGGAACAGGATTGAAAACTTAGATAAGAGTGGCCACACATAGGCAAAAAATATGTTCTTGAGTAGATAAATAGAATATATATTTTCTTAAAAAACTGTAGACTTTTCAATATAGACTTTGACTAAATGTAAAATTAGTGCATTGTAAGTCTGGGGTCCCATTGACAGGACTGGTCTTTGAAGACATGTGGTAACTTACCTGTCACCCACTAGCAACAAGATGGGAAGTGGGAGCAGAAGGGAGTCCAGTGGTTGGCTAAGTGGTGGCCAACAATCATCAGGCCTGGTGAGGGGAGGCATATGCAATTATGGCCTGGGGTTAAAGTAGAAGAAGCAAGCTCCTTCAAGGCTATCTATTGGATTGGCATCAGGAGATACAGGGGCCACTTCAAGGGAAGTGGTGGGTCAATGGCTCAGTGACAAATATTACCCAGCAGTTCAGTTACCTAACACCAGAGAAATATCAAAAACAAGAGAAATATCATTTCTAAACTCAGATCCCAGTAGCTAAACCAAGGAACTTTCAATAATGAAAAATGTATGAACACAGTGTCCAGGTTTGTGGCAAGGGTGAAGGAGACCCTAACTATATCCTCCTTCCTAAGGCTTTCTCCCTCTCTTGCCATCTGCAGCTCCTTAATGTGCATTCAAAGATACATGGCTGGTGCCTCCCTGACCAAAGTAAGGAAGGCAATGTAGTGGGAACAAAAACCTTTCCCTGCTGCCATTTGACTTGGATTGTCACTCAGGGGACACTTCAGAATTGAGGCAGCAGGCTATGCTTCCAAACAGGAAGGGCTCACGAGAACCTTGTCACTTAGTGAACGATGTGGCCTGACCTCCAGCTTGGGCTCCATGATGTCATGCCTCTTCAGGTTTTACAGAGAGCAAAGGTACAGTGATATCAAGGAGCCAGATTCTTAGGTAAAGAGAATGGCAGATCTTGAAGTCAGCATATACACCTAGATTTAGGATGGGGAGGGAGAGTCCCCAGATGCTAATGTTATAGAGCCTGTGGATTTGGGTAGCAAAGAAAGCCTGGCAATCCTGATGATCATCTGAGAGCAGCCATACACACTCTCGATGGTGGGTCTAATGAGAAGTCTGTCATGTTCATCTTAGGATGAACTCAAGCTGCGACTCAAGGCAAACTGTGTATGAACTCCTTAAATACAAGGAGAAACTGAGGGAAGTCATAGACGTGCTATGATCCTTCCCCGCCGCCAACTGTTGCAAAAGTGTTACTGTGTGAGTATCTCTTACAGGTTTACCAAGTCTAGAAAATGGCTTGATAAACATTTTCTCTCAGAGTTGGGCTAGATCTGAATGTTTTGTCTCAGTTCGCATGTAGTATATAATTCTTCAGTCACCCAACATTAACACAAAAGAGTACCCTGGGTGAGCAAGTCCTGCCTTTGATAATAGCAATAGTAAAAGTCTGGAAACTATTTTGTAGCAAGAGTATACAACTTATATTATAGGAATCACTTCAGTAATTTTCACTGTCACGTTATTTTTGTTCCCAAGAGGAAGGAATGATAACACCATGAATTAAGAACTGGCTCCAAGGAGCCACAGAGCCCAAAATCTGAATAAAAGCTCCCCACTGCTCGCAGCAGAAGTTCCATGCTGACAAAGCATTTCTCCTCAGCCAATGGGTTATGGTGCTGTGAAGGGGTAGAGAGGAGGCAGGGACACAGGGAAGGAATGAGCATTGCCCACAGATGGCTCCAGCACAAGTGGCCAGCAAGCTTCTGGGGAAGAGGTGGTCAGTACCATTGACATTGTAAGGAAAACCACCAACAGCTATAATGGTCACTGAACACCCCATGGGAGAGCTGGCATCACAGATGCCTAATCTGTAGGTGTGTGTTCATGGCCACTGCATTCCTGCCTGCACCAGGAAGCCTGCCAGGGAAGATGATGGTGATCTTGACAGTCAGTCAGTCCTCAAGACTGATAGTTTCTGTTGCCATCCTCTGCTCAATGACTGTCATGGAGCCCTTCCTTTAGTTACCTATAGAAATGCAAAAATTTACTTTTACAGCAATCCTTGGAATATCTTGTGCATTTTGAGGTTTGCTTGCGTGTGTGTGTGTGTGTGTGTGTGTGTGTGTGTGTGTGTGTGTGTGTGTTATTGAGGATTGAACCTAAGGCCTCATACACACTAACCAGGCACTGTACCACTGATTTACACTGCCCACACTCCCTCTTTTTAAAATTTTGAGTCTGAGTCTTGCTTAATTGCTCAGGCTGGCTTTGAAAACACTCTAGCATAAGCAGGTCTTGAATTTGTGACACTTCTGCCTCAGTCTCTATAGAATGTTTGTGCTGACAACTTGTGTCACTAGACCTGACTTCACAATACCATCCAAGTCACGTAGAGATGTGTAGAATAAAACTGTGGCTGTCCTTAGAGCATGAGCTGGAGTCGCCCAGCTGAGAACCAAGGCAAGCGTTTCAGTGCCTACCTTTTTCTCAATGGAGTCTCTTACCAAACACTACAGGTACTAGCACCACATTGGTGACCATGGTGAGTATTTGTGGTATCATGCAGTCCCTGCAGAGGTGACAATAGCTGCCCTGTATGGGAGAAACAGAGGCCAGCAGTCTCTATGGAAGAAGAAATCCAAGACTGGAAGTGTCATTGATCTATGCCATGTCAGCAGACAGCAGAGTATCGGACAGCAGCATATCGGACAGCCCCTGTGCCCCTTACTTGGTTCCATCTCTGCTGGTCAGGCTAGGATCTCACCATGGCCTGTGTAGTAGCTAGATGCTGCTCAGGATGCAGTGGATGCTCGGGATGCAGTGGATGCTCGGGATGCAGTAGATGATGCTCAGGATGCAGTGGATGCTCAGGATGCAGTGAATGCTCAGGATGCAGTGAATGCTCAGGATGCAGTAGATGCTCAGGATGCAGTGGACACTCGGGATGCAGTGGACGCTCAGGATGCAGTGGATGCTCAGGATGCAGTGGATGCTTGGGATGCAGTGGATGCTCGGGATGCAATGGATGCTCAGGATGCAGTGGACGCTCAGGATGCAGTGGACGCTCGGGATGCAGTAGATGCTCAGGATGCAGTGGATGCGTGGGATGCAGTAGATGCTCGGGATGCAGTGGATGTTTGGGATGCAGTGGATACTCAGGATGCAGTGGATGCTCGGGATGCAGTGGATAATCAGGATGCAGTAGATATTCAGGATGCAGTAGATACTCAGGATGCAGTAGATGCTGCTCGGGATGTAGGATGCTCACGATGCAGTAGATGCTCAGAAATGGTGTCTATCACACCCCCAGGCCTCCATTCCCTCCCACTGTCCTCATCTTCCCCCTGGAAGCCCTTCTGTTAAGGAGGGTTGTGCTAAAAGCCACATGGATGCCACAGGGCAGAGGACACTGGTGCCCTCATTTCACCCTGCTCAGACTCTGGAGGACAATGAAAAGAGACAGGAGGCTGGCCGTTGCCCTCGGCAGCAAAGCTGTTCTGTCTTCTGTCTCTACGATTCATCTGTCATTTTCAGCAAATTGTATCTCTCGCCACCAGTGCCACTGCCACCATAGCTACTTGATACCAGCCCCTGTGGATCTCTTCTTCTGTCCCTGCCTGTTCTCCATGTTGTTTTTGTCACTACCGAGACTTGTGAGGAAAGACTGGCCATTTAAAGACATCTTCGTCAAGCACAGCACTTTGCTGGCTGTGTGACAGGAATCTCATGTTCTTCCATTTCCAAGGGCTGCTGCTGACTGACAAAGAGGCAGTGTGTGTGTGTGTGTGTGTGTGTGTGTGTGTGTGTGTGTGTGCAATTCAAAAGGCATGGGATGCTGGAAAGCCGTATGGATTGATGAGACTCAGTACTCTCTCATGCCCCTTTCTTACAGCACTGTCAGCCTGCACAGATATAAGGGCTCTGAGGAGACAAGATGGAGTCAGGTGGGGGAAAAGCCTAGATTCTGTGTGTGAAATAGAATGCAGATAGAAAGAATATTGTTCTTACCTTGTGAGCCATGGAAAAGCATTTATCACAGTACCCAACATAAGAAATTACATGAGTACTTAGCACAGTCCCATATTTTGGGCCTGTTTGAAACATAAATTGAACTTCCTGCTATTCTGTGGTTTGAAAACGTGCAGGGAGCCATGAGTCTAGTTTTGGTATATTATAAACTGAAACAAGTTACCGAAAGACATTAGAGAAAAGTATCTGTGAACTTCCAAGAAATAGTCCTAGTTTGTGTGTGGAATTAGTTGCAAAATGTTCTAATGAGCAGCAGAGGAAGCAAGATAATATGTTACCATCCGTCCCAGGTCCCCAAACTGTCCCCACTGCTCCTGACATCCTTACAGGGAGTCCGGCAGCATTAAAATTTGCCCTTGATGAGATATATGCTTTTCTTATTTTACAAAAATTACATCATTTCCATTTTCTTTTGAGAAGTTCAAAGTATTACCTGAGAATTATTTTTGTCTATAATACTTTAAAACTTGAAATCATTCTAAAAAGCACCTTACGTGCATATTCTCTCTCTCTCTCTCTCCAGCATTTTAGGATGATCCAAGGTTGAATAGTTCAAGCTGATATGTACCTTCTTGTTTCCTTCCAACAGTAAGATCTCTTAGAAGCAACAAAGATAGTTGTTCAAATTATTTGAGGGGTAATCAAATCTTTAATGTGCTTGTACAGTTGATGAATTTAATGTATCAAAAAATCACTCAGCAAAATTGTAATAATAAAGCTTGCTGGTTATCAGACTCCATATTAGTGGAAAGCTTGCATATGTCCACCATGGTTACATGTAAGATGCTCCCTTCTGGAGCTGTTGTACCATTGTGCTTTGTTAGAATAAGTCCCGTTATTAAAAAATGTGTATTTATCATGTGGTCATGTCACTAAACAGAAAACACCCTGAGTGCTCCTGGCTTATAATATGCTCTCCTCTGATTGCTTCCCAGCAGGCAGGTGACTCTTTGATTAAGAAATGGGAGAAAGAAAAGAATTTAACCACACTCACAAGGAAATTTTAAGTAATTAGATGAAGCTAGTGTCAGCAAGAAAAAGAGATTACTTCCAGCTGAGCACCAGTCCAGCCTGGTGAATGCAATAAAACGAACGCAGAGAATTGGTTGGGCATTGGGCGGAAGACTTGTATAAAACCTAAACACTGGAATAGTGTGAAACCTTCACTTGCCCTCAGCCAAAGTTGAGAAGGGTCAACACTGATATTGTAACTGCGTCACTGATTTAAGCCTGTCATTAATGCAGAATTCCTTTCAGAGTTTCATTTGGTAAGACCTATGGTCCTCTGCCTCCCATATGTGAATAAATCTGAAAAAGTCTGTGTAGATAGAATTCTCAGGGTCCCCAAAGAATCATTAAGATGCCAGCGCTTACACAGTCGGGGATCCCTGTGAGTAAGAGGCACACCTTAGTACCCCAACTCACTCTGGCAGTGCCTGCAAAGGGCAGTCTCAGATCGCCTTAGATGTCCTTCACCCAGATACACGTGATCCTCCTCCCTCTAGATGACACGTGACTCACTCCATGGAGATGACAGAATGACCCTGTACAGCTCTGCACTGCATCCTGCAGGATTCCATGTTGCTGCACTCTGATTGGCCACCCCCCAATCCCCACCCCATGGTAAACACTCTCCTGCATGGACAGAATGCTGCCAGTCCTCTCTTCCTAGTCCTCCTCCATTAGCCTCTCTGTGCTGGGACACAGTCTGCTTTGTGCCAAGCTTCATGTACTCCACGCGGTGATCACTGATGAGCCTACTGCTGGCGTTCACACTTTACAATAGATGACTCACAGTTTTGCTGTTAAAAATCCCAAGCTCTCCTTAAAACATGTTTGCATTTTGCTTGTTTGATAGCCCTAAGTGATTCAAGTAAAAACTCTCAAAGCTTCAAACTTGTCTTTGTAAAAACTGCCGTCAGGTGAATCCAACACTTCATACAGAGGGCAGGATTGGAGAAAGAGGAAAACCGTTTGTCTGAGACCCTGCGGGAGAGGAATCGCATACAGAATTCTTCTTTAATTTACATTTCTCAGCCGGGCGGTGGTGGCGCACACCTTTAATCCCAGCACTTGGGAGGCAGAGGCAGGTGAATTTCTGAGTTCGAGGCCAGCCTGGTCTACAGAGTGAGTTCCAGGATAGCCAAGGCTATACAGAGAAACCCTGTCTCGAAAAACCAAAAAAAAAAAAAGATAATTTACATTTCTCCAAGTTTTGAAGAATACATTATTCTTTAAAGAATAAAATTGCAAATAATACACTTTAGGGGGGAAATCCTAGAGCCTTCTGTTTAATGAAAGAAATCAAACCAGCACACTTCCCCGTGACTCCCCAGGATTCCCCGAGGCTGTTCAGAGCACCCCCAGTTGCTTGCTGTGCTTCAGAACCTGGCTGGCTGCACAGAAATTTCCCCCCCAACAGTTGGGAGCAAGAACCATCAGGGAGCAAATCCTTTAGGCTTGGATTTTGAAAGCACATGTGCCTTAGGTAGAAAAGAACAAACAAGAAGGCCTAAAGGATTACTTCATGTGATGGGGCGTTAAACTGGGGTAGAAAAAATAGATCACATTTAGAAAAGGGTGAAATAGAAAGAACATTGCTATTTATTCCAACTGGTGACTTATAAGGGATCTCCCTCCAGCATTCACAAGAGGAGTGTGATTCAAAGCTGTTTATTCTTATAAATAAAAAAAAGTCACATGAAAAATGGAGAAGTAAATGGAAGTCAGGGTGGGAATTTACCTTGTTCAAACTTAGATAAGAAAGAGTGGAATCCTTTAATGCCAAGCCTCGCTGTGGGTTACCCATGTGAGCTGATGGAGGGCTGTAATGGGCCTGTCATTAGTAGGGATGTAGAGTGGTGAGAACAAGCTCTACCTGTGTGCATATAGACTCTTGGGTGGCTCTCTGCTGCTCAAAAAGCCTGAGAGTTCAGGGAAACTACAGACCCTTGTTAGACTGTACCTTTTCCAAACAGAAGCTGGTGTCATGTCCTGACCCAAGCAGTGACCCTCATTACTTTTGCCACTTACCAAAATAAAACTGGTCAAATGATCAATAGGTTCCTGTCGAGACCATTGCTCTTCCGGTAAAATTCTCAAAGCTTCCCCTGGTTTCATGGGCTACAGACCAATCCACTGTCCCGTGGGAACTGGGCTAGGTTCTGGTGCAGATGAAAGCAGGGGACTGTTCTCCCAGGACCTATTTCTGTCACTCCTGTGACTTGCACAGTACCCAAGGAAAGGGACTTGACTGCTGCCAGCTACAAAGAAGGTGCCAAATGGTTTTCTGGGTCACTAGCATCAGAGTCCAAAAATGTGTATCTCAAAGTGGGGAGGGGGAGACATCCTTGCTTCCTAGGAACCAACTTCAAAAACGACAAGAAATAAAAAGTAGGAAGAACAGCCTAAGCAGAAAGCTAATGGGTAAGTGAGCTGAGAAAAGACTTGACCAGACAGTCAATATATACTCCTCACTGGGCTGGGGAGATGACTTAATGGGTAAAGTACTTTTATGTGCAAGTACTAAGACCAGAGTTCAGGTCCCCAGCACCCACATAAAATGTTGGGTGGGTGTGGTGGCTGGCTCCTAATAGTAGCAACTTGGGTGGCCAACAGTGGGATTTGTGGTAGCAAGCTAGCTAGACTACCTGAATTGGTGATCTCTGGGCTCAAGACATCTGACACCAACCTTTGGCTTCCATATGCACAGGTTAACACATGAATATATGCACACATGCATATATACCACACACATACATGCAATTTGGGAGTTTGGGATTTTTTAATTTGGGGGCTTGTTGATTGGTTGGTTGGTTTTTCAAGACAGGGTTTCTCTGTGTATCCTTGGAACACACTCTGTAGACCAGATTGACCTCAAGCTCAGAGAACTGCCTACCTCTGCCTCCTGAGTGCTGGGATTAAAGGCATGCGCCACCACTGCCTGGCTGCAAAACTTTTAATTAAAAATTAAATAATATTTTTAGACCTTACAAAGTGATTATACGTTTAAAAGATCTAATCATTTGCCTGATCTTCCATGTTAGGAAACATCAGTTCAGAAAGTGGAAGTCAATAACAGTATACCCACATATCCCCAGGAGGGTCACTGAGGAGCCAATCCCTGCTCCGCATGCTGGGACAGCTCTCAGGCAGAACGAAGGCTTCTCAGGAGTGGGCAAAGAGCCCGCACTCAGACAGCAACAAGCCCCGAATCAACTTTCCTTAAGAAGGAAAATTTTAAAGCAGACAGAAAACTTTAGAGAATTGAATGGTATCCTTATTCCAGTACATGTACATCATAAATTATCACAATACAACAATAAAAGCCTTAGGCAAGTAATGGGCTGATAGAAAACTATGAAGGCATTAAATGCCCTGTAACAGAGGAATAGGAATCATTGTTATTACTCCTGTTATTATCCCATTAACTAGGATGTTTGCACAGCCAGTAGCATTTACCAATGGTAGCAACCAGGGAAATGCCCCTGGGTTTCAGGTGGGGAAACCCCTTAGAAGAAACAGCATGCCAGGAAAGGGTGAATGCAGCCAGTAGCCATGCAGCTGCCCATGTGGAAGTTGTACCTCCCTTACTGACAGCTCCCGCCTTCACCCTAAGAGCAGGTCACAGGAGTGTCAACAGAGAAAAATGTCTTCAAGGTCCTATATGAGACCTTAATGCACCAAGGTCACCAGATTCACAGAGTTCTAACCTCAATATTCTGACTTCCATAACCTTTCTGAAGGTTCCTGTCAGCAATGTCCCGTAAAGACATCACCCATCTATACTCCAGAGCCATGGTCTATGCAGAGAGCAGCAGACTATTCTCCTCCACCTGGATCCATTTCCACGACGCACTTGGATTTTGCTTCGAGGGAGCTTTCCAAAGTCCCAGTGTGCCTCTCTTCTACTGTGAGGGTCTCCCTCTGCCATTTTGCACCCACCTTTCTGTTCTCTCGCCAACTTTAGGTGGTCCGGGATCAGATCTCTCATTGCACAGTGAAACTGCGCCAGACCACAGGCCTCATGGAGTACTGCTTGGAAGTGATTAAGGAGAACGACCCCAGTGGCTTTCTGCAGGTCAGTTTACTAGCTTCCGCTTCCTGTTCCAGATATCCCATAGCGCCGAGTGGTAGGGCACATAGATGGGACAGCTAGCAGTCTGGCTTATCGTGTGTCGCTCAGTAGTGGAACCTACCTGCATACTCAGGGAGTGCGCACGAGTCTGTTGCAGAACTCTACTGACTTCCCGGATCTCTCCGCCTTCCTATGCTTCAAGTCTGAGAGGAGCATGGGCTGAAGGGGGGGAGGGGGCGGGGGTACCTGAGGCATTGTTCTTGCGCTTAATTACGAAAACATAATTCTCTGTACTTTTCTTCCGAAGAAGAGAGTATTGTGTCGTCTGAGAACTGGGCCTTCTCCCTCGTAGTTCTGAGCAGTTTTGTCAGCTGAAGTCTGTGTGAATGGTCCCTCCTTGCTGCCTTCTCCTCCTGCTGCTCAGGAAACCAGTTATTTTTCCCAGTGGTACTAGAGAGGTTGATTTGTTTGGGGCTTTTCTTTCATTGTCAGTTGTAAAGTGCTGTAGTGTAAGCTGGGGTTTGATTGCCTTTTTGATACCAATGACGAGGTGAGGCACTTTTTTACTAAGCTAGGACATGTAGCTCTCTTCCAGTTCACATTCTGCAAACAGCCAAGAGTGACAGCTGAGGCCAAACAGGAAACGAAAGAGGTCTCTCTCTAAGGGTCAGGCGGGAGTCACAGAAAGATAGTGTAGTGAACTGTGAGGGATGTAGATCGGCCTCCCTGGCTCACAGGCCTCGGTCCAGAATTTTGTCTGGCTGCCCACACATTGAAACAGAAGGGGGTGGAGCTACTGATTCTATAGAATAAACTAGTTCCCGCTGTGCCGTGTTCTTTAGGGTTGGCAGCATTTGGAAGCTCGGTAATAAATGCATGAGCACAGTTCATGTGAAATCAGTTAACAGCCACTAATAGTTTCTAGTGCCCTCCTTCTAATTTGAGAAAAATGTTCCGCCTTGCTTCAGAAACTGTGGCCACTCTAGTCACGACACAGTCTTTCTCACCAAGCACACTGAGACAGGAAGAGCTTGAGGTCCTCGTGGTTTGGTGGTAACACAGAGAGTCCTGGGGCAGTGTTGTGGTTTGACGGAGACATTGTGTTTCTTTGATGTGCTTAGATTTCAGATGCCCTCATAAGGCGAGTTCACTTAACTGAGGACCAGTGGGGAAAAGGCACACTCACTCCTAGGATGACCACAGACTTTGACCTGAGCCTGGACAATAGCCCCCTGCTGCAGTCCATTCACCAGCTGGACTTCGTGCAAGTGAAAGGTGCGTCCTTGTGTCCCCAGGGTCAGCACACTGGCCTGAGCAGGTGCTGCTACTTGAAGTACTATGGATGACCCTGTGATGGAGGTTATACCATCAGAGTGAGACTAGGAGAATGGCCTCAGTAGTTGTAAGCAAATGCTGCTGGGTGTGGTGTGCACGCCTAAAATCCTAGTATTTAGGGGGCAGAGGCAGGCAGATTTCTGTGAGTTCAAGGCCAGCCTGGTCTATATAGTGAGTTTCAGATCAGACAAGACTATACAGTAAGACTTTATCTAAAAAAGAAGAATGAGAATCGAACATCAGAAAGGAAAGAAGAAGAGAAAGAAACGAAAAAGAGCATTTGCTGCTCTTGCAGAGGACCCTTGTTCGGTTCCCGGTGCCCACTTCAGGCGGCTTACTGGTAGTACCCACTCCTAGCATCTGAGGGCACTTATAATGCCACAGCGTATAGCTGAGAGCTTCCCACAAGAAGTGACCCCCAAATAGCATCAAATATTGAGGAAATTCAGCATTGAAATGAAAGCTCCTCGTGGGGTGGAGAGTGAGCCAGGTGTTGAGTGTGGACGAGCCAGAGCATGAGAGGATGGCTGGGGAGGAGCCAGAGCGTGAGAGGATGGCAGCAAGCCTGAGGGAGGAATGGAAACTTGGGAGAAACCTAAAGGTTAGTCTATGGAACTACAGAATATGGCAAGATCTGTTTGAAGTTTTTATTCTTTGAATTTTTTTTTTTTTATGTTGGGCACCAAAAGGAAATGAAGTACTTACAATTAAAAATCCAAGTCAGCTAGGCAATGGTATTTATGGCACTGAGTCATCCGCTGAGGACCATTTCTGATTTTTTTTATAGCTTCATGTCTCTAAATACATTCATAGAAAGCTGCAAAAATAGTAAGAAGAGGTCCTTTGTACCATTTCCCCCCTTCCTGTCTCCCACTCCGTGGTTACATTTTATATAGCTATAATACAGTAGGAAAATAATAGAAGTTGACATTGCTGGAGTATATGGATAATTCTATGACATATGTAGATTCCTACAGCTACCCCCACAGTCAAGATAAAGATCAATTCCAAAGCCAGGTAAAAAGATGGAGATCTGTAAGCCCAGCTATGAGGAGGCAGAGGCAGGGGGATCTCCATTTCAAGCCAGCACAAAGTACATAGTAAGGGTCCGTCTCAAGAACAAAACAGAAAGGAAACCTGCACCACAAGTCACCCCACCCCCACTCAAACCCTTGACAACTAGGGCTCTGTCCTCCAACTCTACCACAAAACACTTGAAAACTGAAGAAATTGGGCCAGGCGTGGTGGCACATTGCCTAATCCCAGCACTCAGGAGGCAGAGGCAAATTTCTGTGAGTTCCAGGCCAGCCTGGTCTACATAGCAAGTTCCAGGCCAGCCTGGCCTACATAGCAAGCTCCAAGCACATGGGTATTACATGGTGAAATACTGTCTCAAACAAAGTAGATAAAAACCTTTCAAGCAATTCAAAAATGAAAACAATACTTTTCAGGGCTGCAGAGGAGACTCAGTAATTAAGAATGCTCACTGCCCTTGCAGAGGGTCAAGGTTTGGTTCCCAGAACCCAGTCAGGTGGGTCACAGCCGCGATAAACTCCAACTCCAGATGATCTGACATCTTCTTCCGGCCTCTTTAGGCACTGCATTCAGTTTGCAAACCCATGTACATATAGTTAAAAATAAAAGTAAAATCTTTTTTAAACTGGAGAACTTAATTTACATTTTCATCTCTTAAGTATCTACTTAATAAATAAATCCTAAAAGTAGATGCTTTGCAAATTGCATATGCTAGAAAAAACATCTACCTGTTTCCACTTATCGTGGTGAGAATCCTATAGCCAGAGAAGTTTTAATACCATTAGGGCTGACAGTGCGTGGGTGAACTCATGCGTGTGTTAACCACTCATGGCTCTTTTCATGACCCTTTGCTCTTGGTTGTTCAAGTTCCCTCATTGTTTAATTGATAGGCATTGCTTTGAAATACTGCCTTAACCAATGTCTAAAGTGATGTGTGAGTTGTAAGTTAAAATGTCATGTTGTAGCAACAGAAAAAGGGAGCACTTAAGGAATATTAACCAAACCATTCATTATCCAAAGTGTGGTACTTTTATTGTCACGTCCACTCTCACAGCCCTAGAAGCCAGCTGAGGACACTGGGGTACAGGAAGCTATGTTACAGCAAGAGTAAGGGTCCACTCCAGGACGTAGCTTCAGAACACAACTAGTGTCATTCCCAATTTGTTCCACAAAACTAGCACCTTTCAATGTAGCTTCTTTGAGAAATAGCCAATTTCCTTTTTTATACATTTAAGTGTGTGTGTGTGTGTGTGTGTGTGTGTGTGTGTATTGCATAATCTTTTATTGTTGTTTAAAAGTCTTTCTCTGACATCTGCATGGCATAGTCACTAAACCATCTCTTGCAAGAATACAGTTTAATTCCTCCCAGCCAGCCTCTGTCTATCTCCAATCCTTTCAACAAAATAAAACCCTTTAAAGTTATGTCTCAAGTACTGTGGGGGAGGAAATACATCATATAAAAGCAGTGCAAAGGCTTTGGGTGGAAGAGGAGAAACCCCAGTCCACCTGATGACCCTAGGGCAGGAGGAAGGGGGAATTGGAAGGCAGAAGCCTCGTGCCTTTGAAATGCTTTGGTGGTCCGCTGCCCTGCTGAGTCTGGTCCATCCACCTGCCCCCTGTGGAGTGCAGGCCAGGTGGCAGGATGTAACTAGATCGAGCAGCTCCTGCAGCTGGTATGAATACTGAGGTTCTGAGAGCTGACATCACAGACCACATGTCCCGCATGTCCAAGAGCAGTCTTGTGCTCACTTAGCGGTGCACACAGAGGTAAGAGCAAGGAAAGCTGTATATGTAGACTGATCAAGTCTGTATACACAGTGGAGAATGCCATCTATACTAGGGCCAAAATGCAGAGCACCCTAAGTCCAGCAACTGACCTGGCACACAGCAGATGCAGAACAATCCTTTATGGCATTAAGAGAAAAGACCATTTGGTGTGAGAGTAAATTTCCTTTTTAACACTTTGTCTTAATTTAATTCGATTTTGATTATTTTCTCTCTGCCTTGTTAATTTATGTGCCTTGCTTTGTGCTCCTTAAGCTTAATCAATTCAGTGGCAGCCTGCTCCTGTTCAGTCTGAATAATTTTTACCTCTCAGATACAGAAAAAGCCAAATATCAGTTGCTGTAATATCAATTGACTGGCTGCAGTTGAACCCCCCACCCCCACCCGGCCTTTAGGATATTTGTTAGTACACGGACAGCTGTTACTCGTCTATTGTTAGCTTGTTCATTTTCTAACGGAATCCTCAGTCCACTTGATGAACTACCCTTTCACAACTTGTCAGTAAAAAATATTCCCCCCAAACTGCATGCTAAGTCCAAGTGCAAAAGATGCAAATTAAATAGCATTTGGAATAGTGTTAATGTCATCTGACCACTATGAAATAACAATGTCAGAAGATAGGGTTTTCTAATGATGTTACATGGACACAGTAGAATCTCAAAAAAAAAAAAATTAAGTATCTTCAAGTATACATTTAATTTTTTTATGCAGAAAATATCTGCCTGTTTCCTGACAGAAAAATGTTTGCATCTTCCTGGTTTTGAGATCACTTGAAGGTGTTCTTTTTGTTGCTGCAGAGGAATATAGTCTGCTGTGAGTGTCCATGGGCTTCTGCTCAGGCAGCTGCTGCTCGTCACACAGGCACCCTCTGGGGTCAATGCCTCAACAGCTAAGGACTTAGCTGCATGTCCCTTTCTGGGTCCCTGACCCTCAGCAGGTGAACTCCGTCTAGAGAACACTGGACTTTATGATTCTTCAGATGCTTGGATTATCTGGCTTGCTGCCGGTTGTACCTTAATGAGAAAGCCACTTCACCTTCTTTCCAAACCACCGTGAGTGACATTTGAGCTCCTTGCCTGTCATTGTATAAAAATTACCTACCACATTTCATCTGCCACTTTTATTAAGGATCATTTTAGGAATATTTTTCTGAATTCTCAGTTGGTAATGTTAACTCTTTCCTGGGTTCATGGGAATAGAGTTTTGAGTCTTTTTGTAGTCTGCCCAGGGTTCTGCTGTATGGGTGAGAATAGGCTTTGAAGTACCTACTTTCTTCAAAGAGTATTAACCTGGGATTAGGTGAACACAGAGAGCATTTAAGTCATGTTGCTTAAATCAAATGCCTGCATGTTAAATCCTACCAGGACAAAGCTGTGACCTAAAGCTACACCCACCTCTCAGCACATAGACCGAATAATTATTCATTCCTTTAAGTGCCTCTCCTCCCCTGGGGATATATTAATCTTCATTAACTCCTCTTTAATGCAACATCTCTTGATATATTCCAAGGTCACAGGCAAGGACAGAGTGATCTGAGTCTGTAACACAGGGAAAGAGCTGCAGGAGAAGGCTGGCAGGGGCAGGTGAACACACATATGTACAGGCAATCTGTTCACATGCAGAGTTTTGGGGGCTGAAATGAATGTCCTCAGAACATGTGTGATTGCTATCCTTTCCAGTGGACCAGTGGTAACTTTCTAGAAATGCCCTGCATTCCCTCTAGACCAGTGGTTCTCAGCCTCCCTAATGCTGTGACCCTGTAATACAGTTCCTTATGTTGTGGTGACTCCCAACCATAAAATTATTTTGTTGCTACTTCATAGCTGTTATTTTGCTACTCTTATGAATTGTAATGTAAATATCTGATATAGGGTCCCAAAGGGGTCAAAACCACAGATTGAGAACGTCTGCTCTAAAGCTTAAATGCGATTTGTTTTGTTTGGGCACTGTAGAGACGGATGGATGGTCGGTCAACAGGTAAACCTTCAGAGAAGGGGAGGCTGTAAGATGGTGCTCCAGCCACGGTAGCTCAGAATGGGAGCAACAATGACTACAGTAATGCTTGGGACCTTTGCCATCCAAAAACGAACAACTTGAGTGAGGTGTGCAGACTTTGCTCTAGTTCAGAATTCCTGAGCCCCAGCTGTAGGAGCAGTTGATGGTGTGCCAAGCCCACAGCCACAGAACCATTCTGCTAGGCTTCAGACCCCAGTCCTGCCTCTCGTTAGCCATGAAACCTCTCTGGGTTTCAGCTTCTTTGTCTATGAAACAGAGACAAGAAGAAGGCGGTGATGAAAGGATACCATAGGTGAATGAGTGTGAGCCTCTTACCACCCCTGAGTATTGATAAAACACCCCTTAAGGTTTATGGTTTGTGTAGGGGGGAGGAGTCAGCTTCCTTTCTCCCTCCCCACATTCCAACTTGTTCCACAGAGGAATTCTGGGGGGTTGCCAGTGTTCCTGACCTGAAGAGCTGGAGGAAGAGTTAAATAAGGAGAGAGCAGCCTCCAAAGAATGAGATTTGAAGACATTGGTAGAAGGAGCCATTGTAGAACATAGCCACACCTCCACCAGACTCGACACAGAAGCACATGTCACAGTACACTGTATCCAAGAGAATTTTCAGTCCGTAGCTTGTGTTCATAGGCCAAGAGAATATTAAATGCTGCAATTGTGATCAGACCAGGAGAAACCCATTATAAAGGGAAAACCAAAGATGTTTCGGAATGAACACAAGATGCAAAGACCAAAACAGTCAGGGAAGCCCCAGACACAACGTCTCAATAAAATAAAGCATTCTTCAACATCATCCCAGAAACTGCTGTGCTATATCCATGGCCAATCCAAAAAATACAGAATGATTGAAAATACTTGGCATTTTTTATAGACTACTCATTTCATACCTAATAAAATGAAATAGGGTAACTAAACACCCACCATAAAAAAAAATCTAATTTTATAAATGTCAACCCATCCCTTAGCTAAAAAGGCTGTAATGTTGACATACTTGCTTTCTATACACAACATCATCTGTGGTAAATAAGGAATAGATAAATATGGAAAAAGAAAAACTAGTTCTTAGCATGTGGAGAAACATTCGGACAAGCAACAAGTTCCAATCTAGTCATGCCACTGTCTCTGTGTAGCCCGCCCCCACCCACCTTGGTAATTTTCCTACTGTTTGAATATGAGACAAATTCAAGACCTGAGCATTAGTGACAGGTTTTTTTTCCACAAGTTATTTGTTTCTTTTTACAATCTTCCTCTTGGAGACTCAAAGTGAAGCCCCTGTGTTTTAATTCCATGTATCGTGCATCTCATTTAATCATTCAATGATGTCTTTGTCTAACAGGGAGATTCGTGTTTCTTCTCAGCCGTTGCAGGCGTTTTTATGATTTAAGTTGAAATCATTTCATGATCTTATTCTTTGATTTTATAATTGATAAAGTGTACACTTGCTCCCAGCATCAACGAATTAAAATGAAAGGTTGATATGGCGCTTATGAGACAGACAGTCCAAGGAATGGGTTCAGGATACACCCAGCAGAATAAATATCCCAGGAAGATTCATCCACATCTCTAGATCAACCGGTTTTTGCTAAATTCCACCATAAACATAAAATACGTACTCCATTTATTAAGGAAGCATAGTTTTAATTACAAAAAACTTCACATACAAATAGACTTCAAGCTAGCCCTTAGTAGCAATACTCAAGTGATGCCTGTCTCTGCATGGTGCTTATACGGCCTTTTAAAAGTGCTTTTAAAGTTATGTCTTCTGCCCCCTTTTGCCATGCAGTCCTGGAATTTGTTATGAAACAAAGCAAGAGGGGTTTTTTTTTGTTTGTTTTTGTTTTTGTTTTTTTACTTTCCTCCAAATTCAGACTCTGGGCACCCAGTGGCTGCAGAAGCCACTGGTCTCTTAGAAGATTCTGCCCTACACCATTGAAACTTGAAGCAGGACTTCCTGCTCTGAAATGATCACCTTCAGTTAGTTACTCCCTAATTTGTTTTATTGAATGCTTGATTTAGCAGCTCGAGTCTGGTTTCACTGGAAGCCTTTCCTAAGCCTAAGGTGGCCTCTCTCACCTTCACATCATGTATGTTGTAGCTGTTTGTGTCTCCTAGGTCACCCCCCCCCCACATAGACCCTGTTTCCTAAACTGCTGTTAAATCAACACATTCTGGTTGGAATGACTGACAGGAATATATTTAACTCAGTGCATGACACACCAAGTCCCATGTTGGTGCAGCATACCGCACGTTCTGTAATTAACATCTGTGCGTCACCTAAATGTCCCTAAACTTGAATTCCAATGTATTCTCTCCTGTAATTAAAGTATGGAGCCTTGGGGCATGTTCTGGTGCTTTTGTTGTTGTGGTGGTTTTGGTTTTGTATTTTTTTTTTTAATATTGACAAGAAACTAGAGAGATGGCTCAGTGATTTAAAGCACTTGCAGCTCTGGCAGAGGACTTGAGTTCAGTTTCCAGAATCCACACAGTAGCTCACTGTTGTCTGTATCTCTAGTTCCAGGATGCCTGGACACCTTCCTCCAACCTCCACAGGCACCAGACATGCAAGGGGTGCACATATATACATGCAAGCAAAACACTCATACACATAAAATAAAAATAAATACCCAAATTTTTTTTTAAAAAAATATTTGCTAAAAACATTTCTCTCAGCTATGTATATTGAGTTCCTATGTTGGGAACAGAGGTTGTCAACTAGAATCTTTGTGTCCATGCATCTGAAGATTCAGCTACTCTATAGTTTTAAATAGTCTAAATTATGAGTTGCTTGTCATTTCTCACAAGACTTGAAAACACCACCAAGCCTCCTGTCACACTCAGATCTGCTCCTGTGTCCCTGGGCTAAATTGTTCCATACCTGAAAAACAGGTGGATTTGACCTCTCACTGTCCCAAGCTACAGCCACCGTGAGAATATACATGCTTCAGAAGTTTCCAGTCTGACATGGCTTATGTCACTTGATACCAAATTTCAAAGTCCACAGCTGCTGCTCCTGTTGATGGGCACAATATCTGGAAGAACTTGAATGGATGGGTAGATTGATGGATGGGCAGGGTGTGTGTGTGTGGCTGTGTGTGTGTGTGTGTGTGTGTGTGTGTGTGTGTGTGTTGAGACTACTTTTGTATGAGAGGGGAGCTTGTCCTTACAAGATAGTGAAACCGTTGTAACTCAACAGAAGCTAGAGTTGTGCTAATTTCTGTTTAGCTTCCTCTCCAGTCCCAGCAACCCCCATCCTACAACTGGAGGAGTGTTGCACCCACAATAACAGTGCTACGCTGTCCTGGAAACAGCCCCCTCTGTCCACTGTGGCCGCCGATGGATACATTCTGGAGCTGGATGATGGCAGTGGTGGTCAGTTCAGGGTAAGTAGATAACCTACCAGTTATGAAGCAATGCCGGGGGCTCCCTCAGAGGACCGGCTGTACAGTCCCGACTTGGTTTTCCCGTCTCTCCTGGAGGTGGGCTGCTCTGCAGGGATTTCTTGTCTTGTATCATTAAAGATGGGTAGAGTCTCTCAAATCATCCTACTCTCTCAGAAAGACAGTGTAGCTGTGTGGCATAGCCTATGTATTGTCTCTCTGAGCCTGTGGGTCCTCATATGCCAGTGAGGGGGATAAAGACAACAGTGTGTATGTGGCACTCTGCTGCTTAGACTCCATTAGATAGTCTGTAAAGTCAGCATGGTGCTGTATCAGTGACAAGCCTGAAACATTAGCTTACAGATCCATCTTGATTCACTCCTAATAATGCCATCAAGTATGCCTGAGTCTTGTGTCTACAATGACGATTCTAATGTCTTCGACTGACACTTTTCTTACCTGGCAAACCCCTCTATTTCAGCCTCCTTGTGGTGAGTTTTTGTAATAAATATTTGTCCAGTTTAATTTCTTTCTTTTCTTTCTTTCTTTCTTTCTTTCTTTCTTTCTTTCTTTCTTTCTTTCTTTCTTTCTTTCTTTCTTTCTTCCTTCCTTCCTTCCTTTCTTTTTTTGATGAGCCTTTTATCAGACAGAACTGGTGCCCAAAAGGCATTACTTCCACAAAGCAAGGAAGTGCTAATCACATTGGGAAGTCTTGGTTCCCCTAGATATGAGGCAGCTGCCTTTTGGCAAGACATAGCTATTTTGCCCACAGAATAATGTGCGCAGATCTCTATGTGGCTACCTGACTGTGTGCCTGCTTCTGTCTCAAGCATACTGTATCAGTCAGGGTTCTTTAGAGGAACAGAACTTATAGAAATGTGTGTGTGTGTGTGTGTGATTTATTAGAATGACTTTTAGGCTATGGTACAGCTAATCCAACAATGGCTGACTATGAACAGGAAGCCCAAGAATCCGGTAGTAAATCAATCCATGGGGCTGGATGTCTCGGCTGGTCTTCATTATATGCTAGAAGCCTGAATAAGTAGGTGGCAATGCCAGGGAAGGAATGAACTTACTAGTGGGCGGACAGGCAAAAAGAGAGAGGCTTCTTCTTCCACGTCCATGTATAGGCTTCCAGCAGAATAGACAGCCCAGACTGGAGGTAGATCTTCCCACTTCGAATAATTTAATTAAGCAAAAAATCCCTCAAAGATGTGCCCAGCCATTTTGAGGTTTTGGTTAACTCCAGATGTAGTCAAGTTGACAACCAAAATAGCCATCTTACACACACACACACACACACACACACACACACACACACACACACTCACACACACACACACACACTCACACACATTCACACACACATACACACACACACACACACACACACACACACAGAACTTTCTTCCTCTCTCTCTCTTACCCTCACAGCTTGCCTTCCACCTACCCCACCCAGTCTTTCTGAGCTTTCATTCCTGGAAGCTCCTGTGCTGGAACCACCCAAAGGAGCAGCTTTCTGGGGACGGAAGCCCACGTCAGCACTGCTGAAGAGGAGAACCTGTGCAAAACAAACCACCAGCCCCAGAAGATGAGGTTTCCTTCCAGTCACTAGCCAAGGGACTACTAGCTTCAAAGAGCAAGGACTACAAAGACCGCCACCCCTGACTGGTTTTCTGCTCTGTTAGATAACATACTTTCAATAGGAGGTGTCTTCAACAGTTCTCCTCAAGATGCTCTCCCTTGGTCGAATTCCTCTCTTTCTTTACATATGTGTTGACTGGCATGGAAAATCAAATTTCTTCCTGTCTAAAAATAAGAGTCTTGTGGGTTGTGTGCCTGTCTGTGTGCCTTCGTGCTTTGCGAGTGCATGCGTGCGTGCGTGCGTGCGTGCGTGCGCGTGAGGTGGTCTGTCTGGTCAGTGTCTTACTTCCACTTTGCCCCTTCAGCTCTTGTTTCGTTGTCTTGGCCTTTGTTTTATTATTGTTTTTCTTTCTCCTTGTTTGCCTCATTCCCTGAAACTGCGGCTCTGTCATCACGTCTGGAAATCATCTAGGCTCTGGAAATCATCTAGGCTCCGTTCTCCTGCTGCCTAACCACCCCGCGAGCTGAGCGCTTCCTTATCTGTCTCTTCATCTCCACATCGTTTCTGATAGTCAGGCCCAGTTTCCTACCTGCGGAGAATTTTCCACTTTGACACTTTGAAACCAGCCTAAACTTAACATTAAAACTAAGCCACTCATTTACTCACGGCTAAATTTCTCTTCCAGCTGCCCTTTCACAGACCTTACACTCAAAATCATAGCTCTGGCTGGCTCCTCTCTCCTTATGCCTCAGGATTGAAAGTCGGCCCCTGGTCCCTTCTAGTCAAACAGCGGCTCTCAGGCTCTCACGTGGTCCCTTCCACTTACTCCATGGCCACCATAAGAAGGGATCACTCAGCACTGGCTTCATCCTGGGACTTGATAAAAAAAATATGCAAAATCTCAGACCTACCTCAGGGACCTGTGGGAACAAAAAACATTGTAATATGGTTCATAGGTAATTCACGTGCACAAATGTCCAGAATCTCTGAATGCAATAGTGTCATATGTAGGTTTTCCTAACTGCTGCTAGCCCAGGACCATAGCAGAGAGCTGCCACTTTAGAGCTGTGTTTTCAATGTAGATGTTCTTACTCATTACATCAGCATACCTTTGCTAAGTGTAGGGCTGAGGAGGAAAGCAAGTCCCCAGTCTGCATGGAAAGTGCATTATGTGAGGCTTTATTTTAAGCCTTTGAAATGTCATTCTGCCTTCCTCCCCCTTCCCGCCATACCGTGCAAACTTCCACGCCAACGACTGGCTTTGAGTATAATCCTTGTGTCAGTTGCAAACACAGCTTACAGACTGCCCTCATGTTTTTATGTTTCTCAAAAATGTTTTTTACAAGCCACACTGGTGAATAAAGGTATTACATTCTCTATAAACACCAAGTATAAGCATAACCTTAGCCCCCAATTATGGCTTCTTAAATCCTAGATGCTGATCACAATTAAGCTACTGAGACCTTTTAAACTATAATAACTACATACATAAAGTTAGATTGCCCTCATGCCCATCTTGAAAAGAAGGTATTAATGTCCCCATTTTACAGATTAGGTGACTGAGGTTCTAAGCGATAAATTTAAACAGCCCAATAACTCACAGATTCAAGTCTGGATTGGGCAGATATCAAAGCTGTGCTCCTAACTTGCTTCCCTGGTGATTATAAAGAATGATGAAGGAAATATGGATCCCTTGTGGGGATCCCTGCCAATTAAAGTGTGACTCCTCAGGATTGGTTTCAAGTGGCTAAAGCCTGCCTAGGTGACAGTAATTATTTTTCCTATGACTGGCTATATATGAGACCTTGGCTCATAGTTGTCTGAGATGGCTGGAAAAAAGGAGAGGAAAGAAAGAGTTAACATATGAGATGCTTGTGGGTGCAGGGGAATGGCTCTGAGCAGCAGCTCAACTAACATTGACTAAGAAAGTTCTAATGAAAGTATCAGCTCCAGTCCTGGAAGCATAGAGGTACCTGCCTATGGGAGACGCAAATACCAAAGGGCCTGCTAATATATAAAGAAATCAGAGGAACCCTTTGAAGAATTTACTGCTCAGCTGACAGAGGCAATTTAATGGTGTCCTGTTTTCTGTTGACAGGAAGTGTATGTTGGCAAAGAAACAATGTGCACAGTGGACGGCCTTCACTTCAACAGCACATACAACGCTCGGGTTAAGGCCTTCAACAAAACAGGAGTCAGCCCCTACAGCAAGACACTGGTCCTCCAGACGTCTGAGGGTAAGGCCCTTCAGCAGTATCCCTCAGAGCGGGAACTACGTGGCGTCTAACGTGGCTGGCAGCCTGGAGGTAACCCCGTCAGTACCACATCCCTCAAGTTTTTCCATGACTTGCATTATCTCCGGCCCCAGAGCCACTGTGTCCCTCTCCTGCCTTTAGAAAGCCGGTGAGATGTGGATGTGAGCAGAGCAGGGACCCCACAGCCGCGGTTCCAATGGCTTCCTTTGCTAACACTCTAAGCTACAGTGGAAGAAGCTGAACGTGCAAGCCTGAATGTGCCCCGGTGTCTGAGATGGAGGTCCTTAGGCTCTAGAGCAGGCTCCCCTTCTCCACCAAGCCACACCAGTGGCCGCTTTTGCCCAAATGATTCTCCGTGTCTTTGTAGCTCTCGCTTGCTCCCGACGGAGCTATAGATCTGTATGACTCGAACATGTTTCCAGTGGGGGTGGGGTGCTAGAGCCTGTTGGCCACTTCTGGCTTAACCAGCTCGGACTACTTCCTTTCCTATCCAAAGCCCAGGCCTTCAGCACCAGGACTGAGATTTCCTGTGGGCACCAAACAGGAAGAGACCAGCAACTCTGCTTTACCTCGCCATGTGGGTCTTGGCCAGTCCCTCTAGGGGTGGTTAGTCTGTCTAGTGCCACTGTACAACACTGTCTCTCTAGAGGATATATGGTTCTTGGTTGTACTATAAATATTCTGGTCATTGGAGACAATCTGTCTAGAAGAAAGTTTGCATCTGATGGCCTGGGATAACCTCTGAGGCATTAATGTTTTTTTATTTTACAAGCAGCGGGAACCCATGAGACAAAACCTATGAAGGGTATGTGTGGCTGGTGCCAAAGCATTTTGAGACTTTTGGGTGTTGTTTTACTCGTGGATTAAATCATCTCCTACCCCACTGGCATTCGCCACAAACTAATCTCTGATGTTGTCTTTGTTCAAATTCAAGATGCTAGCTAAAAGAACTGTGGCGGCTTCTCCTACCTTTCGCAAACCTCAGCATGTGTCAGTCACCCCTAACATGCTACACATGGTTCAAAACAAGCACAACTCTGAATCCCACAGTGAGGGCGAGAGACCCATTGCGGGAAAGCAATGCTTTGGGGGAGTGGCCTTAAGTCTAAGTGAAGAGGTTCACAGAAGAGGTTTGTTAAGGATGAAAAACTCACATGACTTGTACCCACAGAGACCACAGTGGCGCGACCTCTAGCTCTGTCCCCAGACTTAACATTTTAGTACCTTCCTTCTGGGATGACCTACCAGCTTGAGAGCTGTCTCCTCATTTCCTGAAATACCATTTTAATGCTAAGGGCCTCCAAGAGTTCTTTCTAAAAGCACCGCAGAAGGCCTGGATGGTGCTGGCACGTTGCCCCAGTGCGCTGGAGGTGGTTTGATGAGATGGGAGGTGCCCTGCAACAGGGCAGGGGCAAGCTGTGGCAGTGTCACTGATATCTGTCAACAGAACTGTACGGAAACTGTTTCTCTTCGAACTAGATTATAGAACACAGATTATTATGCTCAAATCAGCTACTAATGACCTGAGTGCTTCTGTCTGTCCTTTCACCCCACAGGAAGGTGACATTTCTTAGTCTCTTTTCAATGTTCACAAGATACTGGTGTCTATTATTAGTTACAGGATGTGGACCTGCCATCCCTGGTACCACAGTTACAGAACTGGGGGTCATTTTCTAAATGAAACTAATGGACCACGTTCTCTACGAACAAAAAAAAAACAAAACTGTATTGTAGACATCCATTCCTCCATGAATTTTATATAATATATATTATGTGCATATATATAAGGTATGTATGTGACTATGAGTCACCTTGACCATCATGTAGATATATCAGTGTTGTCTGTTACTGCCCAAAAGTGATTCACTCATGATGAAATAAAGTTCACACACATTCTTTCTCCACACTTTGGTTTGTTCTATTTGTTCTCCCTCATTTTAGTGAACACAAAATTTAGGAAGTGAGGGGACACGTAGCAAATTGTCATTTCAAAGGAGACTTGATCAATCTGTTATAATGGAGAAAGCCTGTCTCATTATATCCTTTTTGGTTTCCTCAAAGTCAATGAGAAGTCTGTTGCACTTACTCTTTCTCCTGTTATTTCTACAGTTTCTGGAAAGTTCACTTTGGAGTTTCTTATTGTTGTTTTGCTGGGGTGGGTGGGTGGTTTGTTCTAGCCCTTGTTTTGTGACAGTCTTTCACATTCTCCTTAGCAAGGATCAACATCTTTCCAAACTTCAGAACAACAGGTCTGTATCTCAGAAGGGCACATTTCATACATGACAGCAAGTCCAAGCTAATGACATACATGAAGTATGTGTTTAAATCACTTGTCACTAATATTCTGTCACAAAACCCAGAGGTGACATTACACAGGGGGGTTCAAATGTGTGCATTGTTGTGAATTCTGATCATTTCTGTCTGTCTGTCTGTCTATCAGAGAGTATTTGATAAGTAGGTATGGTGATACACAGTGGGTAGAAAGTGTAGAGCCCCTGTCCCTTGCTGGGTGGAACTTACTGACTAGTAAGGGAGATGGGTCTTAAAGAAATATACACATAGCTGCAAAGGAACGACAACATATACATAAGAAAATTGATCCAAATAAATATATAATAATTGAAGCCAATGGAAAATGCAGTGTTACATAGAGGTTCAAGTTAGGCTACTCCACTGAATGCAGGTTTCTGGGGATGTGTCCAGTATGGACACATGAATGAGACCAGACCCAGATCTCAACCAAACTCTCCTGAAGAAATATAAACATAAGCAACTATGAATGTTAATGAAATGACTGAGACAGGGTAGCTCAGAAGGGAAAGGGGCTTGCCTTCTGTCTGAGTACCTGAGTTCAATCTTCAGGACCCATATGTAGGAAAGAACCAACTCTGGAAAGTTGCCCTCTGTCCACACAGGCATATCAGTGGCTCTCCCACAGCATATGCAAGTAATTCAATAAGTAAATAAATAAAAGATAAAATTTGTGAAGTATTTAAATGACATGTTACAAGAAGGCTCATACACTTGGTTGTTTATGTTTGCTGATTTTTTTTTAATTAACTCATCAAATAACTCTCCTGACTATGTACTGCCTTTGAAGCCATCTTCAAATAGTCCTGAAGCTATTATGTAATGAGGCCTTCTTAACACACCCTGTTCTGAGGCTCATTCTGTGCGACAGACTGTACCCCCACCAAAAGTACTCAGGCAAGGCTGATAGCTGATGGGGATCTTCCTGCTTATTTTTCCGTGATTTCCCTCTGCCTGCCTGAGCCAACAGTACCTTCTGCTTGTCTGTCATAATCTGGAGAGACTGAAGTGTAGCGCAGGTGATGCCCTTGGAGCTGTGAGCTCGCTGTAAGGAAGGGTTTCCTGGGACTCTATAAGGCTGGGGAGCTCTTTAGTGTCTATGCCTGACAGTCTTCCAGCGGAGGTAGGGTTGCCCCTTGAGCAAAGTATAGGATTAAGACCTCTACACAAAACCTCCTCTTTATCTCTAGTTTCTGTGGAAGGTTCATCTGGACAGGTTCGTGGGCGTAGAACAACTTCTGGGAATTTTTGAGGTCCTTGACTTCTGTTTCCAAATTGTTTTCCAGATAGACTGTATACCAGGAACATGTGGATCATTGCCAATTAGTGTATCACCGTAATTCTTCTGCCTTAAGGTTTAATTTAAAATAATAGGTAGTCACTTCTAAAAATAAAAATGTTTCTAAAAGAATTTGGCCATATGTGTTCGTAGAATTACTACCATGATTGTTCCATACATAATAGCCACATGAAATAAGCTGCAACACATTGCATGGGGGGGGGTGTGTGTGCAAGATCTAATGAGGTGGGAGAGGACTTCCCAGAAAAGATATAGTGGGAGAGAAATCCAAGCAGACAGAATTGTGATGCATGAGGCAAAAATCTCTGAAATCTACTTTGACAGCAAAAGTAAACGTGATCATTCCAAAGTTCCAACCAGCTGAGCATCTCAGTCACACCAGAAACCAGCCTAACCCCATATTCACAAGGGATGGCACAAAGTACAGCTCTCTCCTTTAATCTGCGGCCTCACTGCTCTTTTGCACACTCCCTGACAGCTCTCTGAGATCTGCGTGTGTCAGTGCTCCTCTTTAAGCTGTCTGCCCTTCAGTCTAGAATGCCATCTTGAAACCATGAAGTAAGAAGAATGTGGTTAGCATGAGGAAAAGATACAAAGTCCAGGCTCATTGGTTCCTACGTGCCCAGTCTGCATGAACTCATTGACTCATTGCTATAACTCCCAGAAGCCACATTAGAGAAAAGGCTAGGAGCCAGACATGGTAGCCCAGACCTAGAAGGTGAGGAAAGCAGAAGAATCAAGGGATAAGGGGAAAGGATCTTCTTTGTCCACAGGGAGAGTTAAGTGAGTCGGTGCTACATGAAATCCTCTCTCTTCCTCTTCCTCTTCTCTCTCTCTCTCTCTCTCTCTCTCTCTCTGGGAAATTGTTACAGAAGTTGAGGCTGTGTTGAGGGCATTGAGCAAGGAGGAAGCTAACCAGCTAACCAGAAGAGATGGAAAAAAGGAGACACACCCCCACAGATTCAGGGTGAAATTTTTAAAAATATATAGTGCATTTTGGAAGGATTTCCATCTAAAGCATTTAAAAGTCAGCAGGTTCCCCCAAATTCCCCAGTGGATGTCAAGCATATTTCAGAAGGGTTTGTAGAATCACACTACGAAGTAAATACAAACAAACCCACCAGAAACCTTCACCTTGGACTTTATATCATTTTATGCCAAGCTGCTGAGAACTTCCTTCATTGTCCATCAATAGCACTCCATGAAGAATGACAGTTACATGATGGCCAGACAATATTTTGAGGATAGTGAAATATAATAGAGAAATCATATAAAAACTATTATGGGGCTGGGAGGTGGCTTAATTGGTAAATCACACATTGAACAAGCATAAAGACCTGGACCCACATAAAGAACAGGGCAAAGTGGCACGTGCCTGTAAGCCTGACACAGGAGGGCAAAAATGAGGATCCCTAGGGCTTGCTGGCCAGAAGCCTAAGCCCATTAATGAGATCCAGGTTCATTAAGAAATCTTGTCTGAAAATATAAACGAAATGCTCACCTCCTGCCTCTACAAGTTTGTACATACATGTACACACACACATGTACATACATTTGTTCCATTTTACTATTAATTCATACATTTAAAAAAAACTACCCACCCCCATGGCAGTTAAACAGACTACAGTCTACACTGCATCTCTGTGCCTGTCACTGATGTCTCGATCCCACGCATACACATATGTGCACGCATGTGCATGCACGCGCGCGCGCACGCGCGCGCGCGCGCACACACACACACACACACACACACACACGGACCCTGCTTTGCTGAGGCAACAGACCTCATGCACCTAATGTATTATTAGTCTTCTCCTCTTGTAACAAGTGGCCAAAAAAATTAATGGTGCAAAAACAGCACACATGATCCCCTTACACTTCTTGAGATCAGAATCCTACTGGGCTAAGAGTGAGGCGTCAGCAGAACTGGGTTCCTTTAGGACAGTCTAGAAAAGCATCTTTTTCTTGGAATTTCCAGCTGCCAGCACCCACCTGGCTTTCTTGGCTCAAGGCGTTTTCCTCTATCTTAAGACCTTGCAGCATAGCATCTTCTAGCCTCCTTCCGACTCTGCCTTCCTTATGTAAGATCCCTTGTGATAACTGTGGTCCCATGTGGGCAGCCCAAGATAGTCTGCACATATCAAGAATCTTAATGGAATAGCTGCAAAGTCCTTTTCCCTCTGAAGGGTAACCCACTCAGAGGTTTCTGGGGATTCGAATGTAGGTGTTTTTGGATGGACCACTAATCCAACTGTTGCACCTTATGAGGAAGCAGTTATCCTACCCCCTTTAGGGCCACTAAGCTCTGGGAGGTGAAGTAACACCTCAGGCCCAGCTCTTTTAGACACGATGGCACAGCACACTATGGTGGTGATGTTTGCCTTTGCCTCGGAAAGAGAAAGAAGTCTACCCTGACTCTGCCTGGCATGTAAACACATCCCACATCCTTTCAGTATGAAGCAGCTTATAATGTTGCCCTGTCTGCTCCCCTAGCCAGAACTAGGATGCTGATGTTTCCAGAGTCACCGATGACTTTTGTCAAAAAAAAAATGTGTATATATATATATATATATATATATATATATATATATATATATATATCCTCTTTGCTTTAAGAAGATGTAGAAGTGGCTTCATTTCCAGCATATCTAAGCCGTGCAGCCAGGTATCTCTGAACATCCTCCAGCCCCCATCCCAGGCGAGCACTTAGCCTAGAGTAGTGGTTCTCCACCTCCCTAATGCTGTGGCTCTTTAATACAGTTCTTCAAGTTGTGGTGAGCACAACCACAAAATTATTTCACTGCTACTCCATAACTGTAATTTTGCTACTGTTATGATTCATAATGTAAATCTCTGATAGGCAGGAAATCTGATATGCCACCACCACCACCACCACCCCCACCACCCCCCCCCCCCCGTGAAAGGTTTGTTCCAGCCTGCAAAGGAGTCACAACCTACAGGTTAAGAAGCCCTGGCCTGTGCCGGGCGGTGGTGGCGCACGCCTTTAATCCCAGCACTTGGGAGGCAGAGGCAGGCGGATTTCTGAGTTCAAGGCCAGCCTGGTCTACAGAGTGAGTTCCAGGACAGCCAGGGCTACACAGAGAAACCCTGCCTCGAAAAACCAAAAAAAAAAAAAAAAGAAGAAGCCCTGGCCTAAGGAGTCCCTTCTCCCCAGGTGTTACTGTGGATGTTCTAGGCAGGAGGTGATAGTCATTGACTGGCAAAGAGAATGTTAGAGATCTATGAGATCCTCAAAAGCTCCTACACATGAGGTCTGGGACTTGAAGCTAATGTAGAAACTTCCCAGCCCTCCAGATCTCATCTTAGGAAGGCAAGTAGAGAGAAAGAAACAAGGAAAGTGAGAGAGCCACGTTTTTCCCAAGGCTGTATAGTCTATCCAACACTTCCACCAACCGTGGGCCCTAGGGCCCAAGGAGAAGATTCTGAAGAATCCTGGGTGGGAAGTCCACAGTAGCCTTCCTCCCAGAGTCTGCCTGAGCAGACATTCAGCCTCATGCTGTCCTTTTCATGGTAGTAGCTTCTCTCACACAGCAAAGGAAACCACCCTGAAATATTGAGTAATATAAGCAGAATCTGCCTCCGTCCATCTGAACACCAAATGGCCTCAGGTACCCATGTCTAGAATCCCTTTATAAATATAATTTAGATGAGCCTAAGGACTTTTTTTTTTAAACCCTAGTGTATTGGGATTTCCCCCATCTCATAAAAATTGTAAGGAAGAGACCCCTCAGATGAACATTGTGTCAAGGGACACCATAGTCACCTACTCCTGTGGCCAGCACCCCAAGGGATATTGACACAGTTGCCTTTCAGTTCCTAATCTCTGCCATCCAGTGAACAATCCTATTTAGAGAATAAAAGGGTCATCCTCAATACAGTACAGGGTCTGTGGTTGGTGCTAAATCATCCCCTTGATCCTAGATGACCTCTTATGTCATTTGAAGACACCCTATGACCCATGGCATGAACTTTGCCTTTCTGTACACTTCTAAGATATTACAAAAGCAAAATTCAAAACAAAACAAAACCCAGCTTTGTCATTCTCCGTTTTATCCGCCAGGAACTTGCCACTCTGTCTCCAGTCCAGCCACGGCTGAGCATGGGACTTAGATGTGCTCCTGCCTTTCTAGGCTTCAGTCCTTTTATACGTAAAGCCACAGAACTCTGACGTTCCAACAATTAGTGCTTCCGTGGTCTTTGTCTTCAGTCTGGCTAGAAGCACTGTTACTATATACTGAATGCAGGTCGGATGCCAGTCCCACCTGCCTCCTGCAAGGTCTTGGTGGGTCTAAACGTTATGTCTATAATACTAAATACTGGGCACTAAATTAAATATTTGGGAAACTATCATATATGGAAAAACAAGTGTCCTGTGGATACTTTTTCCCCATCCTCTACTTTGTTTCACCTGACTCAGAACACCCTGGCTGTTCCAAAAACTAACTTAATTAGAACATTCTTCCTAGGACAGAATCCTCAAGGTAGGTAAATCGTATTTGACCAAATTTGGATAAATTTTACACATAAAAAAAAGAGAGAAAAATAAGGATAAATTTCAGAGTCCAGAAGAGAAAAATATTTTGTCCCTTTAATTTTGACATGTGGCATCTCAAGAAATTTCCTAAAATTTATCATGAGACTGAGTTGGATCTACAGGCCTCTATGTTGATCTAGAGAAATGTGCTCTTTGGTCCTTTGGGAGTGTGTGTAGCTAATTAAAGTGTAAGAACTATCTCCTGACGAGAGTTGCTTACAAATAATTCTATGACATTCTTCTAAAGTAGAATGGAAGATGGGGCAAGGAAGTATGCAGCCATCCCCAGGATGCCAGGAGTTGGTTCATTCTTTTTAAAGGGGGCTTTCAAAACAGATTTGTTTCTTACCCCTCGACAGCAATTACCACCACTCTTAAGAAAGCTTGAGATGCCACCTTTTGTTATAAATTACACACCTACTGGACATAATTGTGACTTCAACTGCCTGCTTGGTGTTTGAGAAAACACCTCCTGCTCCATGCTCCTCCTCATCTGTTTTTAAGTCTTCCCACGGAGGGCAGAGCACTTCCCCGCTGGTTAGCCCTGCAGCAGAGCTCATCCTCACCATGTTCCTGCAGCTCCCTGGGCCATCTCCTTTGCTGTGCTCTGAAAATGCACTTCTCCTCCTTAGACTGTGGCCCAATGGTTGCTCAGTTTCAAAGCTGTGCCTGCCAGACAGGAAGTCACCCAGGGCTCCCCCAGGACAGAGGAAGATGGACACCCAGGGCTCCCCAGGACAGAGGAAGATGGACACCCAGGGCTCCCCAGGACAGAGGAAGATGGACACCCAGGGCTCCCCAGGACACAGGAAGATGGACACCCAGGGCTCCCCAGGACACAGGAAGATGGACACCCAGGGCTCCCCCAGGACACAGGAAGATGGACACCCAGGGCTCCCCCAGGACACAGGAAGATGGACACCCAGGGTTCCCCCAGGACAGAGGAAGATGGACACCCAGGGCTCCCCAGGACAGAGGAAGATGGACACCCAGGGCTCCCCCAGGACAGAGGAAGATGGACACCCAGGGCTCCCCCAGGACAGAGGAAGATGGACACCCAGGGCTCCCCCAGGACACAGGAAGATGGACACCCAGGGCTCCCCCAGGACAGAGGAAGATGGACACCCAGGGCTCCCCCAGGACACAGGAAGATAAATTAGGGACAGCATTGCATAAGAACCTTTGCTCTTTCCCTTTGAGTTCCCAAAACAGCACATTAAAGCTTGAAATTTATCAGGCTGGAGAGATGGCCTGGTGCTTAAGAGCACTTGCTACCCTTGCAGAGGACCCCAGTTCGGCTCTGAGAACCCATTTTAGGCTGCTCACAACGACCTGTAACTCTGGGTTCATGGGATCCAAATGCCCTTTTCTAGCCTCTGTGGGCATTTTACATGTGGTATGGTATACAAACAAACACTTTTTAAAGATGGAATAATTTTCTTTTTCTTTTGTTTTTTTTTTTTTTTTTGTGGTTTTTCGAGACAGGGTTTCTCTGTGTAGCCCTGGCTGTCCTGGAACTCACTCTGTAGACCAGGCTGGCCTCAAACTCAGAGATCCACCTGCCTCTGCCTCCCAAGTGCTGGGATTAAAAGGTGTGCGCCACCACTGCCCGGCTATGGAATAATTTTCACGTACAAATTATTCTACATCTTCTAATACTTAATTTTTAAGCTTTCAAATATTAAGAAATCTTTAATACTCTGTTCACGTTAGAATAAAAGAAATGCCACCCCAGAAGTATGAAACTTATTAATAATAATTGACACATTTTCTCTTGATTATTTTCTTATAGTCAGTTCCCCTGCCAGCTTCATGCTTCTCAACTACTAAATCCTAATGCAGTGTCTAGGACATGATATTTATTCAGTACATGTCAAACAGTGAAAAAATAAAGGAGATAAATATAAATAGGGTATACCACCTAGATATTTCCTTCTTGATCCCAGGCGTCAGTGAAGAGCATAAGTGGTCCCCAGTAGATCTTTGTTTCGGTAAATCTTGATTGCTTCCTTAGAGCAGAGCCCCCTACCATTAGCTGAGTTTCCATTCCGGAACCCAGTAGGAAGGGAAAGAAGCCCAGGGAAGAACAAGAGGAAACCAGTCCTGACAAGCTCATGGACAGTGTGAAGGGACACGTTTGAGTTGGAATGCACTTCTCATCCTGGACTTTACCAATATGAGTGGGTGGGGCTGAGGAGATGGCTCAGTTAGTAAGGTGCTTACCCTATAAGTAACCCAAGCTTAAAGAAGAAAAAAAAAAAGCTGGGTGACAGTGCATGGAATTCCAGCACTGGGGAGAGAGAGGGGACAAGGGGAACACTCTCAGGCTGGCTAGAATAGCCTGATGGGCAGCAAACTCCAAGTCAATGAGAGACCTTGTTTCAAAACACAAGGCAGATAGTGCCTGAGGAATATCTCTAGTTGTCCTCCGGCCATGTGCGTACACTGCCTCTCCCCAAGTGAGTACAGTCTCCACCTTCAGCCGTGTGGACGGTGTTCTGCTCATCTTTCCCACTGAACTGCTCTTAGTAAAGTTCAGCCAGGCAGAACAACAGATGCCCATGATGAGACAGTAGCAATGTCCTAGGATGCCCTCGTCTTTCTCTAGTGATTGTCAGATAAAGATGGTGATTATTACCACAAATGTTAGCTTCCTATCTTGTATTCCAGAAAACACAACTATAAGCCTCATTCTTCCTTATCGTGGCAGTAGTTAACAGCCATGGAGCCTTCTCTGCTGGCTATTGAGATCAATAGGTGTGCCTGAAGGAGAGGATGAGGAAGTGGGCTTTGCTTTCTCCCTGCATCCCACAGTATAACACGGAGAACACCCTCGGGTAGTTATATTTGTGTTCAATGTGAATTAGAGATGCTTTGGCTAAACCAGGAGATGATAATACTGTTCTCAATCTCAACGTGAACTTGTCTAGAGGAGCATGACCAGAAAGACAATCCGTATGTTAAAAAGTGGTTATAAAGATCTATTTAGCTCAGAGTTGGAACGATTTAATGAGGTTTGATGACTGACATCAAATCCTTGCAGAACTAGTGGTCTGTTTCATTTGGCCCTGGATAGTACCCAGTGAGAGGAAGCCAAACTGAGTTATACCCATGCCATAAAATCAATAACTCCAAATACAAGGTGCTGGCTGGAGATTCGTTCTCAGGGGGACTTCACGGGAACCTTGATGGTTCCTCCTAAACGTTTCTAAGTATCTAACCACCAAGACTACTACAGTGTAAAATCACAATAAACAGTCTAAATGCCTGTAGACAACTGACCAAACACACGAGTGCCCATGGGAGAGCCCTGGAGGGAGGATCGTCTGTTAGTCTGACTGGAATTGAGTGGAAATTGACTTTTCTTCCTCCTCTAATTTGTTTGGAAAGTTCTTATAGCAAGGTAGGTTTGATTTTGTATGGTTTGTTTTGCTTCATTTTGCTTGGGGGAAAATGGGGTAAGATCCCATATGGTTGGGCATGAAAGGTCACAGGTCAGACTCAGAGATGGAAGGGTTGTTAGACCTCTCTCTCTATCTGGGTAGATGACAAGTTCAAGAGTAAAAAAAATATATGGCTTATGGATAGGCAATCAGTCAATCCACATAAAATTAGGGGGAAAACCCTGTCTCATTGCCCAGTTATTAATCCTAGGAATATCCATGGCTATACTTAGCCTCACCTAAAAATAAAAGGGTGAGTGTTCCTCATGACAGGTTTTGATCTAATCCTCAAATTATAGGTATAGAGCACATCTTTCTATGGGTGTTCAGATCACTATTTGGAGATTCATTATATCCCAAACATCACCTTTCCTCAATTCTTAAGGCTATATATCTGCTATATAATGGATTGGTTGTCCCATCTGGTGAAAGAGACCTTGTTAAGCAAATTCTTGTGAATTAAAAATCGTTTTCTGACATAAATACAGTGGCAAATGTCTTCTCAAACTCAAAAGAGCTTGTGTCTGCTGGTAGCTCTGTGGTTATGTTTCAAGTTTTTTCATTAAGCTATTAGGTTAGTTTCCTTTTAAGTAAATAATATGAGGGCCAATGAGACAGTTCAGCTGATATTGGGCCCTCCCACCCACTGTTACAGTCTGAGTTCAGTCCCTAGAACTGGCAGGATAGTCCCTAGAATCTACACGTATGTGTGTGTGCGTTCTCTCTCTCTCTTTCTCTCTCTCTCTCTCTCTCTCTCTCTCTCACACACACACACACACACACACACACACACACAAGTAAATAAATGTGAAGAATAATGATATTATTAAATTTTTTATATCTAAGCAAAGAAATGGTTATACATGTCACGTCACCCAAACTATATAAAGTTTAAATAGGAACCAATATATTATTATTCTTCAGGATATAAAGCTTTAGCCTCATACCCTTTTCTCTGATATTTGGTTTATAGAAAAATCAAATCTTCCCTCAGGGATAAGACTAAAGCCTGAAAAGCTAACATTAATATTGTAAGTTCAGAAATGAAAATACTTCCTTGCAGTATTAAAACTTGAAGTAGCCCTTCTTATAAGGTCTCTAGATACACATACATATGGACACACACACGGACACACACACATGGACACACACACATGGACACACACATGGACACACACACACACACACACACACACACTGGCTTGAACCTACACAGTGTAGCATTTTGATCAGAAAGGGTTATGTACAAAGACAAGCTGCCAACAAGACAAAACAAATCCCAATAACACCCACTGGTCACCAAAACAAAATTACCTTTTCAAGGAGAAAATGTTTCCTTGGGAGTCTGGAGCCTGAACTGCCATCTGTGCTTCTTGAATTTTCACGATTAAACTGAGCTTTCCAGGGCTTTAGGGGGCTCCAGCTGGTGAGCAAGTCCTCACTTCAGTACAATAATGACTGGAATGCAGGCCTTCTGAAAAGAGACACTTCACACCTGGGCGCCTTCCCTCTGCCCACATTCTGTTCCTTATTAGAGAACTCTGGTAGATAATGTTCATAAGAGAGGAGAATATTTCAGAAACAAAGAGAGGTCTTATTTCCAAGTGGCATGTCAGGCCTGTCTTCCCTGGGCACTCTGCATTTCTTCCTCTATTCAAAGATCAAGTCTTAAGTGTCCTAGGATTAAAATACGCTCATCCATCTAGAAATGGGAGAGAAAAAGAAAACTACCCTGTGGTTTCTAAAAGTTATCATCTCCTAAATAGAAACCCTTTAAGAAACCAATGGTAAATGCACAGTAACTTGAGGAATAGCTGAGGTAAAAAGAAATGTTGATTTTCTCATCAGTGGGTAAAAGGTACCTGTGAGTCTCACTCAACATAGTTCACTTAACAAAGAAAAACCTCCTGCATGCTTTTCTATTACTAAAAGTTATAGCAAAATATGAAACGATTGCCAGTGGTGCTGGAATGGTTATCTGGTCTGAGGTCCAGACCCACTGGGAATGCCCAGCCTCAGAAATTCTGTTTTGCTAATACCTGTGGGTGGTACCTCGGGTCTGAAGAAGCTTTGCGTGAATGCTTGCTTAGGTGGTCTTTGGGAACCTGGCACGGGCAGCCAGCAGATTTCTGATCTCTGGTTTGCATTGATCTTACATTTAGACACAGACTCAGAAGAACAGACCCTCCCCTTTCCAGTGCCTTCGGAAAGATTGCCGCTCCGTAGAATGAGTCCTTTCTCCTCCACCCTTAATCTACAACCCAGCTTCCCCGGGAGATCCTACTTTGATTTCCGGTCCTCACCCCACCAGCTGAGCTTGCACTCCTCTTTACAGTCTCTCAATGCACCGGGTGAGCTGAGCTGTCAGATCTTTCTCCTCATCTCTGTGTCTTGGAGGCATCTCTGAAACGCCTGTGTTGTTCTTACCATCCGTGTGTGTGGTGACGGGGTGACCCACATCTGTGTCTGTGGCTTCCGGTGTGAAGAGCGTCTGGCTGAGGGAGCTTCCTGGCATTCTTGTGTGTATGGTGGAACAACCCATCCGAGAGCTGTGGTCCATGTGTGATGGTTTTGGAATGGGATGTGGGAAGCTGTTCTTTTTGCATCAGCTGGTACCACCATGGAAAATTGGCTCTTCATCACATGCAGCAGCGTAGCGCGGCCCACCCAGGTACTGGCTAAGTAGAGGCTATGGCAGTAGTGTGGAGGTTTGTAATCTTCTGTATCCAGGAAACCAGCTGTGTCTGGGAGACTGGATCAGCGCATCCAGCCTGGAGTGGTCTGATTAAACATAGACTCAAGAGATCTTTACCAATAAAAACAAAACTCAAAGCAAAGACATGCCAGATAGCAGAATACATCCTACAAAGCCGGGAAAGCGACAGCCCGCAGTGCGTGTACTGACGGAACTGCAGGCTTACAGCAGATCCCTTTCCTAGCAAAGGGCGGGGACCACTGGTAGCTAAATTAGAAACCGTTCAGTCGTGATACCTATGGCCAAGGAACGATCCTAGAGTCAAAATATGCGGCCCCAGGAAGTTGCTCAGAGCCAAGATGTAACAGAGCTTATGGTTGGTCCCTGGGAAGCTAGACTCATGTTACTTCACAGTGAGCTTTGTCTAGCAAACGGAATCTTCAAATTCCTAAAATGCAGACCTATTTGATCTCTTCAGGACTATATTGTAATCATGGGTACACATGGTGCACATCTCACGTTTCCAAGTGTTTCTTTTGGGTTTTATTTTATTCCTTTGGCTCATCCCACATCCCGGAATGAAGAAGGCCACAGCATGAATGACAGTGCAAAAAAGGATGCAGGGACTTCAAGCTCCCTTGAACAGTGACATTTTTTCTTGTGTTTTACGTTTCTCCTTGTTTTTCTGTGCACTTCCGGCCTTTCCACATACGCTTTGTTATGGAGCCCTTTGCTTGTCTAATGTACTAAAATACTGTTCCAGTCTTTGTAATGTACATCGTCTCAAGAATAAAATGAAATGAAATGAAATGTGGGGTCTGGGTGTTGGCAGGTGTATTGAGTGGCCTTGTTCTAGCTAGTTGTATATCATTGAATCTTAAATGTACAATGCTGTGTTCAAATTAATGGGAAAAGAGTTCAGAATGTTTGTTTTATAAAAAAAAAAAGACTTCAAAAGGCATGATTCATTTGAAAAATCTTGAAAGCCCTATTCAGATTCCACAAATTTACTTCCAAACCTGGATATGAAATTTGGTTTTAAAATTCTTTCGATTCCACACTTACTGTGCTCCTACTCATATGGAGGAATCATAAAGATAGTTGGCAGAAATTAAACATAAAAATCAGCCATGAGCTGGAAGAAAATGAATGTATCCCAGAACAAAGTAAGCTAAGCAAGAAGGTGGTTCTGATATTTAAATCTGTTTACTCGGTCCTCTTAGTTCTTGTAAAATTCTATTAAGTCAGCACCTTGTCCTTTCGACTGTATTAGAAATTAACTTATAAAGGCAATACTAAATTTGGAAACAAAACAGAGCAACATGATTCTCTCCCCCCAAAGATTCACATCTCCTAGACCAACCTCAGCATCACTGGAAGTGTAGGTCATGCACCTGAGGACATTTTAAGTCTGAATCTCTTTTCTCTGCCTTGTCTCGGCTTCTTATCAGTAGGACAGCCAGGTTTATTGGGAAGATGAGAGTAGAAAAATTCCCACAAGAAGCGATTCCTGTATAGCTCTAAGCCCATATTCCACCCCTACCCTAGCCTTCCTCCCATCCCTCCGGTGGGAAGAGGTGCTGTAGCAAAACTAAGCTAAGAACGAAAAGAAATACCTTTGTTTTTACAACCCTCGGGTCTTGCCGCTGTTAATTGTGAGGCATCGGATGGCAGGCACACTGGGTTCTACTCTTCTTTATATGCGGACCATCTGCCTTTGGCTCATCCCAGGAAACACAGGGCACAGAGCAGACTTTTCCCTACCTGGTGATTCCTTCCACTTCTATTGGGCAAGTTTGTCCTCATCTTTAAGAGAGCCAACCTCCTCAGTTTGCAAGTGTTATGGTACAAAACTGAACCAGGAAGATAATGAAAATTTAAGCTGCAGCATTTACAGTCAACTGGACAAAACTTTTGTCAATATGTAAAAAGATGACCTTTTTGTTAGGAAAGAGCACAAAAGCAATTTATACCTAGCAAAGAAAATGAACATAAGAAGGGCTTTGGTTTTTGGTTTTTATCTTTTATTTATTTATTTATTTATTTATTTATTTTTCATGAATCAGGCCTCTGGGGACTGTACTTGGTTGGTGCTTTCTAAACAAATGCAAATAATTGTTATCAACCCAGTTGTTGCTTCATAGCCTTGATGTGTAGTATCTTTTTGTAGGCTGCAATTTTGAGACACAATCTGCATCATACTCTCAATTAGGCAAGTATACCTACTGTAATTGTTACCTCTGCCTGTGTGACTGCTATGCTCAATTTCCTTTGCAAAATAAATGGTGGCTTTTGTCATGTCAATAAAATTCTCCAAACGTCATTCTAACTCCATTTTAACCGTTTTCAATTTCTTAGAAAAAACACCTGTCTTTTTATTTTATTTTATTTTATTTTATTTTATGTTATACCTCAACCCCGTCCCCTTTTCTTCTGCATCAACGAAAACCACTCTTTCTGGGCGGTGTCCATGGAGACACAAGGCAGGTCTGCTGCTGTGTATGTGATGTTCTCAATGGAGCCCTTGTTGATATTAATCTATCAAAGGAAACATGCTTCTTATCAATGTCAATTTCGCTTCCTATTTCTCTCCCCCATGCCTTTCACTGGAATGACAACAGTTGACATTAAAAAGCTGTTGGCAGGTATGGAACACCGTTATTCTCTTACAAAAAGCAGAGCGGAAGTGCATGTGAAGTGACTACAGGCTCCGTAGTACACCAGCACTCTCACCCACCCACCCACCCACCCACCCCCGAGAACAAAGGACTATTCTTTGTAGAAAATATTCAGAAGTTGGGGCACAGCTGTGTGTATAAAAGCCTCATCTTCTCTGCACCCAATGTCCAAACTGCTTCTGCCATGTATATTACGTGCCAGCTTTAGAAGTAACACTTTTTGATAAGTTCGAAAGGAAGCAACCTGCCCTACATCCAAGTCACCATTGCATGTGAAAACTAGTTTGCATTGCTTTGTAGCTCCGGTGAGCAGGTATGAGAGCTGGGGCAGTTCCCAGAGCTTCTGCCTAAACGTATTTCCTGATTTCACGCAGTATATTTTATCCCTCCTCTATCCAGGATTGTAGATCTAGCCTCCCTGCCTCAGGGTTACACAGGCACCCTAGCACATCCCTCACCCTTATGTTTCTGGCACACTGTCCTGCCAGTCGCCAGGTAAAGGGACTTGATGCTGCTTCAGTCCTGGATCAGCTGGTTTGGAAGTGCAGTGAGTCAGGTAACCTCTGCTGAATCGGTTGTGTGTCCTCTGTCTTTTCCTGGTGCAGAGTACCAACTCCCAGGACGTGCCCCATCTGCTCACTTACAGTGACTCTGGCCCCAAATACTTCCTCATGCACGGCAGCATGAGAACGTGACACTGTGTGCCACAGTGCCCGGAAGCATGCCACAATCCTGAGGCATTACTAAAAACTCATCTCCCTTCTGTTGTTCCCAGTGGCTTGGTTTGCTTTTGACCCCGGCTCGGCACACTCTGACATCATCTTCTCCAATGACAACTTGACAGTGACATGCAGTAGCTACGATGACCGGGTGGTGCTGGGGAAAACTGGATTCTCCAAGGGTGTCCACTACTGGGAGCTGACCATAGATCGCTATGACAACCACCCTGATCCAGCTTTTGGCGTGGCTCGCATCGATGTGATGAAGGATATGATGTTAGGGAAGGACGACAAAGCTTGGGCAATGTATGTGGACAATAACCGGAGCTGGTTCATGCACAACAACTCGCACACCAACAGGTACCCTGCAGCCCCACACCAAGCCTTCTTCATGGTGGCTTGGGTTGAGAGGAAGAGCCTAGTTCAATAGCCTATTATAGAGACAGCATTAGGAAACAGGGCGGAGGATCTTTATTGAGTAGGAGGTCCTGTGCTGAGTAATCTCTTGCTCAGTCCACTCTACTGCTTTCCACATTCCATAGAGAGAGAGTTGTGCATCTTCCACTTGGTCCTTCATTGTTAAATTCCACCCAGGTCACAAAAGACAATCCCTGGGCATATCTATTATAAACAAACAACCCAGGATTTGAAAACCCAGACCTAGGACTTACCAGAAAAGTGTTTTGGGCCAAGGTACTTCATTTTTTTTTTCTGAATTCTGGTTTGTCAATTCTCCAAATTCATATAATAATATGTTTCCATGCAGGAGAGGTCTGAAGACTACATGAGATGAGATTTGCAAAAATGTCTCCCGTTGGAAGTGCCTGGAAATGGAAGCCATTGTTCTAACTGTCATTATCAGCAATACAGCTTCTCAGAATAGAAGCCATTAAAGAAACTCGGTGTTAGGGATGCCAGTCCGGATAGCTTTAGATGAGAAGGAATCACTTGTTAGTGAGAGAATTAGAACACCTAGTCTGCTGAAGAAAGGGAGTATAGTATCTCCTTAAGTAATGCCTCCATCACCAAGATATAAAGTTTTAACTTAATATGCTCTATAATCTCCCTTTTTATTTGTGGTCTCTTCAGTGTATTTCCCTCATGGTTTCTGGGCCAAAGGTGTCTTTTGATGACACTGGTCTGTCTTAATCACCCCCAGGATACATTCTCTTTGGTGTCTATGGGGGGAAAAAAATCCAGTTATGTTCAGTGAGATCAAAGGAAAAGCAGGCCCAGCAGGGGCAGAATAATGACCTCACTCTCTCAGCTTCTCCTGTCATCTTACCACTGAGGCTTTGCTAGCCAATAGATTCCTAGAGCCTCCCGGCCCTTGGACATTCTCTGTCCTGCTCCATTCATGTCTGACTGATTGGCTATCCCTTGAAGTGAGCACACAAAGCATTTTATATTGGTATCAAATCCAAGCGGCTACAGACAGCAGTTCTCTTCAGCAATTCACACCGGAGGGACTCTGCTACACGCTCCCTGATACCATCACCCATGCACTTGTGTTCAGTGAAGGAGTAAATAGGAGCACCACCATCGCACCATGCAGAAAAGCACATTTCAGAAGCTGAACACATCTCCTTGCATGCAAACTGAATGTCACTTGCATGCTGTCGCTGACAAACTTGTAAATAGCAAGGTGTAGCCTGTAAGCCTGCCTGTGGCGGTGTCCAGTCTGTCTTCTGCATGCAGGAGAGTTTATAAATGTCTGTGCCCTGCTGAGATGGAATTCAGTTTTGGTAGATCTCACACTAAGGAGAGAAGACAGGTCTGGCTCTCTGTCTCTGATGGCACTCGGTGCAACCATCAACTGCATCAGAAGACATGGTTCTTTGTAAGATGCTATTTGTACTTGGGTCTCTGGAAATTACTGAATTCCCTGTAGTATAATTATGTCTCAGGGAAGTATTTAATGCTGTCATTTTACAGAGAGAATCTAATGTCTTCATTCAGAGTCAATGTGCTGAAAGATAAGCATCTTTCCAGAGTAAGTTTCACTGCCTCATGGGAAGCAGAAGACTCTGAGTCCAGTACCTCATCATAGGTTCTGAGTTCGCCCTAAGTGCTTCTTTATTGAGACTTTCTATTAAGTCATTTTGTATTAAATGCTGTTAAAGTCATAATGAACATGCTAAGCACACAGCATAGCTGATGTCCTGTGGTAGCGAAAAGGCTGTTAGGGCCCAGTCTTTGGTATTATCTTCTTCTGCTGTAGTTCAGTAGCAGAAAGTCCATTTATAACAATTCTCTCTCAGCAAGGCACAGTAAGCAAGGGACTGTCATGAGGGGTGGCTGTCTCTGCAGGGGGTGGGAATTTGAGGGAGCAAAAAAAATCTAAATCATATTTTCATATGTAAAGCATAGATACACAGAATATAAATAGTATATAGTGTATCTAAGGCTTTAAGTTCTTATGTGAAAAGTGTTGCTTAGAGCAAAAATGTGTTTAAAAACAGCTGACCAAAGTGAGGAGGGCTGTAAGTAGGTTACAAAATTCTGGTTTGACTGGGCCTGCTGGGACAGGCTTATAGTCCCATCTTCTTGGGAGGTTGAGGCAGGAAAACTGCAAGTTTAAGGCTTGCCTGGGCTATCATGGAAGTTCAAGGCCAGCCTGGACAATTTGGTAAGACCCTGTCTCAAAATAAAAAGTAAAAAAGAGGTCTGGGGCTAAAACCCAGTGATAGGGCACTCGCCTACCATTCACAGGGGCCCAAGTTCAATCCCCAGTACTGGAAAGCAAAGGGAAAATGCAGAATGGTTCAGAGAGCCTCGAGGGGGAGATGTAAGATGAAAACAAGCAGATGAGACTCCGCTGTTTTCCTTTTCCCACAGAACTGAAGGAGGGATCACAAAAGGGGCCACCATCGGGGTCCTCCTCGACTTAAACAGAAAGACACTAACGTTTTTTGTCAACAATGAACAGCAAGGCCCCATAGCCTTTGAGAACGTGGAGGGCCTGTTCTTTCCTGCGGTCAGCCTGAACAGGAATGTGCAGGTAAGTAACTGGACCCCACCCAGGGCTAAGGGCTTGCTCATGGTGCTGCTTCAAAGTCAGCCCAGGGGCAGTAAAACCCCTCCCTGCCCCCAGCTCTATGAGGGAAGCTGATACAAGGCCCAGAGTGAGACACACCGCAGACTCCTTCCCATGTGCCTGCCACAGTCTAGCTAGCCACCCATGGGAGACAGAAGCCTTCTCTACCCTGTCTATTTATCCTTTGCTCTAGTTTCATCTTCAAGTAGAATTGAATGACTTCAACAGACTGGCCACTGAGATGACTCCTGCCAGGAACCAGGAATGCCTAAGAAAAGCAAATGTTAGGCACTTCTCAGAAGTTGGAGCTGCTTCTTGTCACTCAGATCTCATTGTACTGCAGGCTGGGAAGCAATAGCTCTGCCTTCTAGTTAGACACTCGCAGTTTCCCATAGAGACAGAACAACAGGTCCTTTTTACTCCTTTATTCAACAGACATCTACAGGGATCCTTTAATAGGCCAGGCTCTACTGTCAATATTTGCTATCCATCAGTGGGAGAGAGAGAGAAAAAAAGCAGATACAAATCTTACCTTCCTGAAGCTTATATTCTAGTTACAGATAATAACCATGTTATTTATAAGGAACGTTAGAGGGTCAGAGTATGGTAAAGGGATCAGCCGTGCTGAGGATATGCTAAATAAACAGCCACAGGCTTAAGCAGCGTGGTCAATCAGCTGGTCTTATTATAGTTGCTGCTTATCTGAGCTCTGAAGGAGGAAAGGTAGCAAGCTGTGTAGAGATTTCCAAACAGAAGGCATAGCCCAGACTTAGACTTTTCTAAGGCATGAGGGGCTTTGGGTGGGCAGAGAATGGTAGAGGCTAGTGGGCTGGAGCAGTACAGAGGGGGTTCACAGCATGCAAGGAATGTGGGTGACACCTTGCTAACCACTGTTAGAATCCAGGGCGTCACTGCCCTCCTGAGTTGGGGCTCTTATTACCTGATATACACTTCACTAACCTTAAAATAGGACTTGACAATCAAGCACTGTAGAAAGTTCAGGCCCTAGCTACAGCCACAATCTTAAAAACTCTTTTAAGTTGATTACCATCTATGAGTAGACGTAGTAAAACTGTTTACAACCCAGCAGCCCCTGCTTTCCAGCTTCCTGCAAGTAGGTGGGATTGTCTGAGGGGCTGGAATCTAATTTTTCAGAGATCAGCCTGCACATCAGAAGATAGAAAACCTTAAAGTTCTATAGAAGTCAATCTAAGGAAAACCTCATTCAATGTGTCCAACTTTTCAGCCATCTCCCTTCCAAATACTATCATTCCGGTCATACTTCAGCGTTTCCGAGGATGTTCTAGTGCCTTTAGACAAAGACTCTTGATGGAGGTGATACAGACAAGAAGGTAGAAACAGTCATGTTTATGAAATGTGTCTAGTATTTCCCATAACTCTCTACCATAGTTTGAGGTAGACTAGAAATTGTTGAAATAGCGTAATGCCTATATTTCTTCCCACTATAAAGTCTTTCATGCAATCATAGAGTCGTGTGTACAGTTGGGAACTCATGGACAAACTAATCTGGTCTCTGTCCATGGACTTGACAGTGATCACTGTGTGCAGGCAAAAGGTTTCGCTACCTGCAGCGAGCACCCTGACTTCCGCCATAAGAAATGCAGTCACCCAGAACCTTTAAAAAAAAGTGGGTGTTGTATATCCTGGGTTTGGAGGCCCACCGTCCTGGCCAGGCTTTTATCACAGCTAGGCTCCTGCTAGAAGACCCTTTAATGTCCTCTATGATAGATGTTCAAGAAAAGTGAACAGGCCCTTTTTGAACTGAGGGCACACAAACCACACTGACATGGCAAGGGTAAGCACGGTGCCCTGCATAGCTTACAGTCTCATTCCCCAGGTCACGCTTCACACCGGGCTTCCGGTCCCCGACTTCTACTCCAGCAGAGCTTCCATAGCCTAAGGGTGTGCTGTGGAAGCACTAGCTGTCCCTGAGAAGGACAGCCAGGCGCCAGCAGCCTCAGCGGACACAGAGTCGTTGAAGAATGAGAACAGCTGGTCCTCCGCCATCTTCACCCTTAAAGGCTCCGCCCTTTCCCATCAGCCTCTCCGCATCACTGAACCCAGGCTCCCTTCCTTGCCTAGAAACCACCGCACCGAGGAGCCGCAACCCACCGCTCCCCTTTGTTCCCACTTCCACAGGTTGTCTTTCTTTAATTTAGTGGCGTTTTTTTGTTGTCGTTTGTTTTCGTTTTAATGTAGGTTGAATTAATTTTAATTCTTTTCTGCTTATGTTTTGGTGACTTACCTACCAACCTGGCACTGCCAAAAGAAATTCTCCTGGAAACTTTTTTCTTAAGCTTTTGGACAAAGATGTTCTAGGAGAGCAGGTAGGAAAGAAGCCGAATTTAGAATTTGCCATTTGACTCCTAGAAATGTTCTTGCCCTGACTCTTGTCAAGCAATGTTAGCTCTTCGTGGCTACTTCTTAGGAGGTGGGCAGAGTGCACTTGGGGTCCAGCAGTCTTACTACACCCTGAAGCACAAATACATCAGCTACACTGGCTCACGGCAGGGTAAGGACCTTTCAAATAGGCTCTAGGCAGTGGGAAAACCAGGAGATTCAATGATTTGATTTATTTGACTAATACAAGTTTTTAATTAAGAACTTCTATGGACTGTTCAGGACACTAGAATTCTGTGTTCATGAACAGCCTGTATTCTTATGTAATAAAGCAACAAATAACTTCAAGTTGTTCTAAGTAAGGAAACGCATCAAAGAAGGTGTCACTGACCAACCCTGAGATTGATGCTGAACCCACGCGCTCTGGTCATCACTCCAGATGAGTACCAACCCAATGCTTTTTCCACCGCACTATCTTAACTACAGTCTCTGCTGTCACTCATCGCAGAGCCCTTCCTTGGCAGAAATGATGTCAGCATTGTTACTCATTAGTGCTGTGGTCATAACAAGCCTTAAAAAATTGAATGTTAAAAAACAAAATGACCAGAGGGCACAGGACCCAGTCACAACCCTGGGCCTCCTAAGTTGCAAACCACAACATTTACATCCTCAGGACAAACACACCATCTCCATGTATATTCTCTGTGCCTGTTACAAGTGAGACTCCATCGCTCACTGCTGTCACAGCCTGACTTTCTAAAGAAGCTCGAATTGGGTTTGGAAAAGCGTAAGCGTGGATGTCATTTCTGGCACTTACGACTCCTAATGGAGTAGACACCCTTCAGATGCTTCCCTTAGACATGAACTTTTAGAGAACGTAGGACCTGTATGGGGGGGAGGGGCGGGACTTCTGATTAGCTGTGTATATATTTTCCACTGAGCCAAGAACCCACTAGAATAATAGTAAATGACAGAGGAGGGATGGGAAAGCCGGCGGGGCTTTGGCAAAAGTGATCTATGTAAATAGCTCCTTCTCAGCTCAAGTGCTTCCTCTAGATCATCTCTGTCTTTGTGTTTTTCTAGGTAGAGCCTAATTTATTGAATGGGTGCTATCCTGTCTATGTCTATCTCTGGTTCCTGTGGCTACAGAACACTGTTGTGGGACTATACTAGTTTGATCTTTGGTTGTTCCAATGAGACTCCATGGCTGGGCCGCTAGTTACTCTTTATTAAATCCACCCCCCAGGTTAGAGTTCTAGTGACTTGTAACAAATAGTTTACACTGAACTACAACTATAGATGCATACAACTACTGTACTAGAATAAAGAGGTCATTCATGGTATGCCAATAAAGCGTTTTTATGAGAGGAAAAAAAATGCCTCTAGAGAAGTTCTTTCTAAGTTTACACACATCTGGGGGCACAATTCACCTCACCAGGGCAGTGTAATGAAGTGCAAGTATAAAGTCCCCAGACATCTTGAAGGGGCCCATTCTCTGTCCATTTCCTTGAAAGCATGGATCTGCTCTGGGTTTTACATATGTCCTAGTCTGCCTTGATATGAAGTGTGCTCATGCGGAATACTTTGGCACATGCCTCCAAACACTGAGATTTCTTTAACAAGTCTGCTTCTCAAATGGTTTGTGCTGCAGAATAAAATAGTGTCCCTGGCTCCCGTGACTTTTTTAAGTGGCTAGACAACACAGTTATTTCCGTGTAACCGTGACACCACTGATCGCCTTTCGTCGTTATTAACCCTATTCAGTGAACCATCATCCTTTGCTCCTTCTGAAAAGAAAAGTGGGAGCTGATGTGATTTCTCAGTCAGTGAAGTGCCTGAGCCCTGTCCATCTGAGTCCTGTCCCCAGAACCCAACTAAAAAAAGGCAGGTCTGGTGGCTTATCAGTAATCCCTGCATAGGGGAGGTGGAGATAGGAGGGTCTCCAAGGGCCTAGCCTGCTTTGAAGTTCTAAGAGAATCAAAGATCCCCTCTCAAAAAAAGAAAGAAAAATACAGGTGGATGGCACCATGCAAAATGATTCCTGAAGTTGTTTGCTGGTCTCCACACAGGTGTGTACACATGTGCACATTCACCTGCACACACATGTGCACACACACACACACACACGTGCACACACACACTCGCACACACACGCTGAGGGTAGGGAGGATGGGGAAAGATTGTGAAAGTCACTGGTCTGAGTTAGTTTCACAGAGCAGTATGCGGCACCCAGCCAGCAGCTGTGGCCCTTGGTCCATTTAGTTTCTGCCTGACCTTTTCCTTGCTCCCTAGTGGGGGACCTTTTTCTGCTTCTTTTACTAGTCCCCTCCATCCCTGCCAAGTCTTCTTCTCCTCGCTACTTAAAGATACCCATTAGCAACTCTTTATTCTTCTCTGGTTCTAAGGTTAATGGATTTTCTGTTCACAGTGTTTTCTCACAGGAATGACAAGTGACTTGCTAGAAATTACCCTATTTTCCAGAAGTAGTGTCCTTTTTTCTACCTCCAATGTGTGTGTTTATCTTTCACCCACATACTCAATTCACAGATGTAGAACGGGGGGGGGTGTCACTATTGTATCCAGATTTGTGATTAGAATATAGAGGACGATACGTTTTCAGATCACATCGTCTTACAAACTTCATGGACACTAGGGACAACTGAAAATAATTCTCAAGTATGCATTTCAGCTGTCCCTGTCATGCCTGGGACTTATTCACAGCTCTTGCAATGAATCATCCTGAGAAAGACTTACCTAGGTCTTTTGTATGTCTGAAGAACTAGCTTCTGGGGATAGCCATGGACTTTGGGTAGTGAATATGGCTGAACAATACAAGTACCTGGGAAAACAACACCCAGACCTTTTGATTTGTGACATCACCACTCTGCTGTGCTAAGGAACACTGAAAATACATGTGGGCTGTTTCTCTGGGTGGGGGGAGGTGATGATGAGGGGACCAACATTCTATCAAATTTCTCTTCTAGAATTAAATATCCCGGAATTAGATAGTGACAAAATTGTTCAAGCACATCAATGTCTGAAGAGCCCTGAGGATATCCACTCTGGGGGAAGTTGATGGGGCCTAAGGGTATCATTCAGTCAGTGAGTGTGCCTGTCTCACAAGCACAAAGCTTTGCGTTCTGTTCCCACATCATTTAAACCCAGGGCTCCAGCAGATGGCTTGACCCAAAGGAGAAATGTGTTTGGCTGACTCTCAGCCACCCCAGCATGCACTGGAGAACACTCCTCTAACTAAAGGAAGCCACACGGCTTCTCTCTAGCATTTCTCTTGCATTTTGGGGCCAGCGTTGAGTAAACTTAAACCTACTTTAACAGAAGGACTGCTTTGAGACATTGAGACAGTCTGTCTGACCGTCTAAGGCACCTAGTAGGTAATGGGCAAATGAGCAGGGGCGACACAGTGTGGGATACCCTGAGCAAAGAGGGATTCATGGGGAGGGTGGGTCAGGAGGGCCTGTGATGTTAGCACACTGTTCAGAGGACATAGATCTCAGGCTCTTTGTTTTTTAAGACAGTTTTATTACTATATTTCTCTAGCTGGCCTGGAACTCACTCTATAGACGAGGTTGATCTTGGCCTTGCAAAGATCCTTCAGCGTCTGCATCTAGAGTGTTAGGTTTACAGGCACACAGAACCATGCCCAGGCCAGACAATTTTCCAACTTATGAATTATTTGTTTCTGGAAGCTTCTATCTGATATTTTCAGACTGCGGTTGGTCATAAGTGACTAAAAGCACAGGTGACAAAGGTGTGGATAACAAGCAGGAGGCAGACGTGTCTGCAGAGCAAAGGGCACGGGGAGGAGAGGCATGAGAAAGCGCTCTGGGCGGTAAGAGGAAAGACATGCCAAACAGAAGCGTGAGTTCTTCAGTAGCCTCTACCCTCTGCACCCTCAGAGGACTCAAGCATAAGTCAGTCTAGTGGTGGTGTTGCAGCAGCCAGCGGTGACTGTTTCAGCTCTGGTTCATACCATGAGAGCTCCGTGTGCCCAGGCAACTGATGACCCTCACCCACGGGTCCATAGCCCTAAAGTGGAGGTGATCATGTAATTGTTCTGAGGGTTCAATCAAATGATGTTAGCTACACAACTCAAAAGAGTGCCAGGCTGTTTCTTAGCAAACTGAAACGACCTCCTAGAAAGAAAGAGGAGGGTGTTCCTGAGACTCAAGAAGTAAACAAAACTTGCACGTCCAAAAATGGGGAAAACAGAAGATTCCCAAAGCTGGTCCCAAGCTTCTAAGACTCTACTTGAGTACACGTGCAATACGCAGTTGCTGGGGCGCTGAGACTCTCCCTTGCCATGCCTTTGGCAGCTCTGCCTGGAGCGCCCCGGTGACTCATTCTGGGCTTTTCAGTGACATAACTAACTGCCTTGGAGTCATTCATGCTCCTGAAAGTAACCCCCGAGAAACTCACCAGCTCACCACCTCACTGGAGTAGACTTGGTTGGAATTGTTTCTTTCAAACTTTTTCTGTTGCTGAATAGATGTTCACTAATGTCTTTGTAACAGATGCTTCGAAGCTCTCAACCATCAGCGAGATCTCAACTGAGTGTCAGTAGATTCTTACCATCATATTCTGACAAAATGCATACCCGATAGAGTTCTCACAATAGTAATCAGAGGAGTATAATAATTCCCAAGAACAACTACAGCGTTACTTTTTAAAAAAAAAAATAAATGATTGAAATTTTCGTGTAATTTGAATAGAGAATCACGAAAGGAGGAAATAAAGATTATTTCAAAAGGTGAAAAAATATTCAGAAATTAGTCAAGTAGGATGGGAGAGACGGCTCAGCAGGTAAGGGTCTTGCCATTGAGCCTGAAGACCTGAGTTTGATCCCTAGGACCCACACATTGGAGGGGGAGATCCAACTCACACAACTTGTTCTCTGACATCAATACTGGTACCATGGTATGCTCTCTCTAAATAAACCGTTCTCCTTCTAAATAAACAAATGGTCTTTTTAAAAGTTAGCATTTGGTTAATTAGAAAGCAAACACATATTCTTGGGTTAAATATCATGTAACATTTAAGATATTAAGATGTCAAATATAAAATTTTGAAAACTTTAGCCAGGCAGTGGTGGCACACGCCTTTAGTCCCAGCACTTGAAAGACAGAGGCAGGTGGATCTCTGTGAATTCAAGGCCAGCCTGGTCTACTAAGAGCTCCAGGACAGCCAGGGCTACAGAGAGAAACCCTGTCTCAAAAACAAAACTGTAACAAACAGGAGAGGATCCAAACATTTATATGCTCTTTCTCAAGGAAGCCTAAATGTCTGTCAAATATTTTATTTGATAGACATCTTGATTTTCTAAAAGTTTGCTCCAACTTTTCTCTCTGATTTACATTTTAAGCCTCATTTGATATCCCCACCTTAATTCATAGTCTTCCATTTTCTTCTTTAATTCTTTAACCACAGATTCAGGATTTACTAATGTATTGTCATACCAGCTCTTGACAAACTCAGTTTTGTTTTTGGTTTTGGTTTTGATTTTGTTTTTTCCCCCCTTCAGTTTTTGTTTTTGTTTTTTTTTTCCAAGGCAGGGTTTCTCTGTGTAGACCCACTTGTCCTGGAACTCACTCTGTAGACCAGGCTGACCTCGAACTCTGAGGTCCACCTTTCTCTGCCTCCAGAGTGCTGGGATTAAAGGTGTGCGCCACCACTGCCCATCCAGCTGAGCACTGAGCAAACGCTGAAGGGCTGTGGCATTCTATACTCGCTGCCATACTTTCTGTTTCTAGTCTGTTTCCAATCAGCAGCCGCAGCAAAGGGTAAGTGTGGTGTGCTTCCCAGGAACTCAGCACATTTGCCTAGTTGTCTTTGAGCACCACAGCTGTTGGCATGAAGTAAGACTCCAGTCTTAGGGGCGGAAGATGAGGGGTGGGCTAAGGTTAATCATGACTTCTCAAGAGGTTGGTTTCATCATTAGCATTTGGCAGATATGATCAGTTTCGCAGACTATGCAAGCTTAATCTAGGCATAGCAGAAAGATGTAAAAACATCTTCATCAGAAACAAATCAGCCCTCCGTCCTCCGGAAGGAAAGCCAACTCTATGCCTCAGTCAAGCTCCACATCAAGATTTCAGCTCAGACCCAGAAGGAAAATTCAGCCGCGGCGGTTGTGGTGCACACCTTTGATCCCAGCACTTGGAGGCAAGGCAGGCAGATCTCTGAGTTGGAGGCCAGTCTGGTCTACAGAGTGAGTTCCAGGAAAGCCAGGGCTACACAGAGAAACCATCTTAAAACAAAGAGTGGCTGGAAGGACAGTACAGTTTTCACCTTGAACACATATGCTTCTGGTCAGCTAGCTGTCCATCTTTCCACCCGTGAGGATTTCCCTTGATGTTCAGAGCATCTACTTATCGCTCAGTGTGTCTTGAGAACGGATTCCCAGTGAATCAGATGAAGCCCTGAGGACATGACCTCAAAGCATTGAGATGTCAAGCCAGGGCCCAAAGGAAGCACCAGGATACAGGAGCCGGGAGCACAGACGGTGACAAATTCACAATCGTTTTGCACAGTTCTCTTTTATTTGGTTCCCTACCATCTGGGAGTCCCAGGTATCAGGCTTCATTCATCCAAGGCTCAACAGTACCAACAAGAAACTTTAATAACCACTGGACTGCATTACTAGTAGAAACATTCATTCAAAGACACCATAAAATAGGAAAACTCAGGAATACTGGTTCTCCCACAAAACTTGTCTGCCCCCATGTCACATTTGCTACGGTCTAAAACCTCCTGGGGCAGACATGACAATAGCAAGGACCCCAGACTCCACTCTCCTGTGCTTCATATTTCCCAAGTGTAAAGAACATGTGTGTTTCCCATTGTTTTTCATATTTAGCATCTTCCCAACAAAGACACATTTTATCAACTGAACTGTGTGTGGTCCATGTCTTTAATCTCTGCCTGTGAAAGGCTGAGGCAGAAAGATCATAAATTTGAGGCCAATCTGGAATACACAGTGAACAACACACACACACACACACACACACACACACACACACACACCACAGAAAAAAATCAACCCTGGTTCTCAACCTGTGCTGACCCCTGAAATCACCTGTGAGATTAAAACTGGGGCCAGGGGATACTCAGTTGGCAAAGTACTGCGCCATGCCAGTGGCAGGATGTAAACCCCAGAACCCATGTGAAAAACCCAGGCACACGCTGCACTTCTCATCCCAGAACTGGGGCTACAGAGACAGGGAGATGACTGGCCAACTGATCCAGGCTTGTCAGCAAGCTCTGAGCCAAGGAGCTCAGATAAAACAGGGTCTTAAAGAACAATGTCTAAGATTATTCTCCCACCTCCACACACGTGCACGAGCACCTGAATTAGCATGAACACAGACACACACACAGACATAGACAGACAGACAGACAGACAGAGAGAGAGAGACTAATACCACACCATCAATTTAATTGTTCTGGAGTGCAATATGGCCATATGAGAGTCTGTGGCTGTGCAGGTCCCTCTGCCAGTTGGAGTAGCACAAACTGCTAGCAGACCCCTCAGTGAGGACTGAGTGGGTGACATACACTTGGCAGCAGTCGTCACCACCTGTGATTTACAAAAATAACAGAACAGGACTGTGCCATTACATCAGTCTGTCACTCTTCTTGTGTCATTTGCATTGATGGCTGATGACTAAACTCACTTCCTAACTGCCACTTAGCGAGCTTCTAAAGCATCCCATTATGAAGCTGGGAAGAAAGACGGCTTGATGATAAAGTTTTGCTGCACAGGCATGAAAAAGAGATGGGTTTGGACCCCAGCCCCAGATAAAAAGCTAGTTGTGTGGTGTGCAGCCGTAATCCCAGTGGCGGGATAGGAGGCAGAGACAAGCAGGTTCAGTGACAGACTGTCTCAAAAGTAAGCCAGAGAGCAATTGAGGAAGACACCCCTCCATATATGCAACATACATCAGCACCTGTGTGCTCATGCATACGCACACACGCGCGCGTGCGCGCGCTCACACACACACACACACACTCCATCACAATGCAGCATAAAAAAAGAAAAAGACACCCTATGAATGCCTAGAACAAGTGGCCATATGCTGGAAAATGTATTAAACTGACCTACCAGTTTTCTTTTTTTTAACTTAGATGTGCAGCCTGATATTTAAATTGTTATCACTTAACTTAGGGTGACCGACAAGGATTTAACACTGGCAAATAAAAAAATTGCTATTATGCAGCTCTTCTCCATGACACCCACTTTTACTTTCTGGTCTCCTGGTCCAAGCTCCCCTTTCCCTTTGTTATTTAATTCCTTTCCTTCAGAAGACTGCATATCGGAATCAAATTGTCTTAGTGAGATTTCTGTTTCTATAACAAAATGTCTGGGTACTTATAAATTTTTTTTAAAAGCTAGTTTGCTCAGGTTAGGGTGCTTAATGCCCCAAATTAGCCAGTTCCCTCTCTTTGGCCCCTGTGAAGGCTCTCTTGGTTCATGCAAGAAGAAAACTGACTATGGAAGTTAAGAGGGGTCCAGAGGGCAGCCTTGCCTTTTTTAAATAAAAGCAGCGACACTTCCAGGAACTAACTGGGTCCTGAGAGAACTGGTCCTTTCCAAAGGCAGCATTCCTAATAGCCTAGCCACCATCTGCTGGCCCCACCTTTTAAAGGTTCTCCTACTTTCCCACTACCACACAGAGGGCCCAGCTTCCCAGAACATGAACCTTTGAGGGACACATTCAAGCTATGTCCAAATTATAACACTAAACTATATTTTCCACACAAAAGATAAAAAAAAATCATTCAAATATATCAGATCTAGCAACTACAGTCCTCAAAGAAATAAATGCATTCGTGCAATTAAAAAAACATGCACAAAAGTCTTCACATCAGCTTTGCTAATGACCCACACTAGAGAGAACTTGTCTTAGTTTCTCTTCTGTTGTGATAAAAAGCAACCTAGGGGGCAAGGGTTCTGTTGAGCTCACAGTCCTAGGTCACAGTCCATGGTAGGGAGAGCCCAGTGGTGGAAGATTAAGATCGGTGGTCACATTACATCCATGCTTAAGAGAGTAGAGAGATGAATTAATACTACCAGTCTTGGGAGTGTCTCAACTGTGCCCCAAGTTGTGTCTGACCACCAGTCCTCAATAAGTCAATTAAAAGAGCCAAATTAAAAGCAGAAAGTGGAATAAAAGAGATTCATCCAACACTGCCTCATTGGGAAGAGGAGCAAAGAGATGCAGTGAACCCCTCAAGTATGGTGTCGGGGTCTGGAAATGAGACCAACGTTTACATAGAGCCAAGGATATGCTCAGCCAAGCAGTCCCCGTCAAAGCCTGGACCCACCCACCACTGACACTTCACAGTCTGGATTTCAGTCTCCGGTGAGCTGACAAGTTCCTTGAAACCTTTTTTTGGGAGACAAGCTGCTGCCTTTTTCTTCTCCCACCATGAGGTGTCTGAAGGAAATTTCCATTTCTTTGGGGGTCCCCTATTTAGGCTAACGGTCAGATTGAGAACCTGTCTCTCTAGAATACCTGCATTTCTTCCAGGCCAGTTAATTTAATGCCTGTCAGTACTCAGCAAGCCCTCTCCACGTTATACAGCCCAGGAATCATCCTGCCCACAGTAAAGATGGGTCTTCTCACATCAGTTACCCTAGTCAAGACAATCTCTCACCACCGTTTTCAGAGGCTAACTCTAATCTAGAACAGTGGTTCTCAAGTTCCTAACGCTGCAGTCCTTTAATACTGTTCCTCCTGTTGTGGTGACCCCCCCAACCATAAAATTATTTTGTTGCTACTTCATAACTGTAATTTTGGTACTGTTATGAATTGTAATGTAAATATCTGATATATGACCTCATAGGGGTCTCGACCAACAGGTTGAGAACCACTGCCCTAGACAGTCCCTTGAAGGTGTGCCTGGAAGTCTACATCCTTGGCATCAAGTTGACAGTTAAAACTAACCATCACACAAACTCAAATGTCTAACAACAGTAAAACTGTACCACAATTATATATAGAAAACTATGCAATAAAACAAGAGTATATGAATTTAACAGGGAAACAAACACACAATACTGAATTCATTAAGTCAGATGAACAGAGACATACAATAAGAGTCCATTTATACAAAACAAAAAGACAAAAACAAAAAAAATGGGCATAAAAGTCATTTTATTCTGGGTTCGGTAGCTTGTGCCTGTGATCCTGGCACTCAGGAGGCAGAAGCAGGGGGATTGCAATGAGTTACAGGCCATCCTAGAGTAGAAGATCCTGTTTCTGAAAAACTCATGTGTAGCACTTGAGACTGGGGTAGCCTTGGTCTGTAGAAGGGACAGTGACTAGAAGGAGATGCAGAGGGGACATTAGTTAAGAGTTAACCTATACTCACTGTGACATAAACCTAAGATTTTACATCTGTCTGAAAATATACTTTGCTGATATGAATTACCTCCCAAAAGAGAGTTTACAAATAAATATACATTATTTATTTTGACCCATCTATTAAATGAAATACCAAGAACCTAGATGATAACATAAGTGATATTTAATACCTGATATATTATATATTACATATATATTATATATTTATTAAGTCCTTATGAGCACAAAGATGGGGATACCCCATTAATACCAGCACAAATATCACCAATTCTTTTTTTTAAGCATGATTTTTTTATTATTGGATATTTCCTTTACTTACATTTCAAATGTTTTCCCCTTTCCAGGTCTCCCCTTCGGAAACCCCCTATCCCATCCCCCTTCCCCTGCCTCTATGCGGGTGCTCGCTCACCAACCCATCCACTCCAGTCTTCGCGCCCTGGCATTCCCCTACACTGGGGCATCGAACACCCTCAGGACCAAGGGCCTCTCCTCCCACTGATGCCAACAAGGCCATCCTCTGCTACATATGCAGCCAGAGCCATGGGTCCCTCCATGTGTACTCTTTGGTTGGTGGTCCAGTCCCCGGGAGCTCCAGAGGGTCTGGCCTGTTGACACTGTTGCTCCCTCCATGGGGCTGCAAACCCCCCTCAGTTCCTTCAGTCTCTTCTCCAACACCTCCATCGGGGACCCCGCGTTCAGTCCAGTGGTTGGCTACAAGCATCCGCCTCTGTATTTGTCAGGCTCTGGTAGAGTCTCTCAGGAAACACCCATATCAGGCTCCCATCAGCAGGCACTTCCCAGCATCCATAATAGCGTCTGGGTTTGTATATCACCAATTCTTGTTCCCACTTCTGACAAATTTCCAAGCTTGGCATACAATGTGCTGCATTTCCAGTAATCTCCAGAAGGTGTCCCCATAAGCTCCCACTCGGATGCAATGTCCAGTCCCTGGCCCCACGCAGCATTGCTGGGCTCTTCCCTAAACCGTACAGAAGGTGTCATAAGAGGCCGGTTCCCCTGTTCCCGACAGAAGGTAAAACAGCGATTGTGGGATCCGAGTATTTATTATAAGGCTCCGTGGGAAAGGTCTCTCGGTGTTTACTGGCTGCCCGCCACAGCCCTGGGCCACACACTGCCCTCTAGGCAGCTGAGCCAGGCAACAGGATCAAGAAAACTGCCACAGTCGGAATTAGGGCTCCCCTGACAACTAAGACCTCCTTGTGGTCAGGCTAATCCTTAGACTCCTGCCCTTAGGGTGAGTTCTCACCAGAGAAGCTTCAGAACCCTCCACAGCCACACACAGCTCTTAATCCTAGCAACGAGAACTACTTCTCTAGATTTCAATATATTTATATCTAAGATTTTGAGAGAGGAAACCTGCTGTCTACTGTATGCTCTGGGTAGAAGAATAATAAAAATGAAAGCTTTGTTTCTCTTCTTCTGGTTATGAGTCACTGTTTGTGGGTGTGAATATCCAGAACAAAGAAAAAAAGCTGCGATTAAAATTACAGCCACATCCAGGCAAAACACGCCAAAAAAAAAAAAAAAGGCGTGTGTGTTCAAAGGACAAAGCCCTCCACCTGCTGGTCTTAGGCCGCTGTTGCAACTCACACACACACACACAGGTTCCGTCATCTTTTCCTCAAAAATCTAAAACAATGTCCGGTGAAACTTCAGAGGGGAAGGCAGCCTCTTGTTTCTATCTTAAACTGGAAATATACACTGTGATTAAAGACTGGGCAGTGTCATTCGAGATCAAGGAAATAAAAGACAAGACGTGCAGAGAGGTCCACGATGGAGCAGACACATTCAGAAGTAACACATTCTGCACGTGTACAGGGAATGACCCTTCTGACTCTCAGCTTTGATCCCTGAAAATATAGAGGAAGCTACTTTCTGTTTGGATTTCTATAACTTTTAAGCTAGCAAAGATGACCCTTCCATAGCCACGCCCTTTACTGTTAAGGTTTTGAAGAGAAGCAAGCCAGAGGGATTAAAATATTTGACTTTTATAAATCTGGGGTTTCCAAGCCTTTAGATTTGCTCCCTCCATGGAACAAGGTCCTACGCAGCAGTACTGGGTCTTAGAGGTCTCTCTGCTTCTTGTTTTTAATTGTTGCTGTTTTGTTTGTTTCCTCGCGGTGAGCGGCAGATCCTCCGGCTTGGTTTGCTCGTGCTAGGCACATGCTCAGTCACAGCGCCCCATCACTAGCCCCAGGAGTGACTGAGTGCAAAGATCAAGGGAAGGTGTGGATCAGGGGCAGTTTGCTTTCACAAAGGTCCTGAGACAAGGAGACAGGAAGGTCAGCTCAGAACGCGTTGCATCACAGTGGTCTGTGGAAACCCTGAGCTTACCACACTTGCCACTCCCTTCCCTGGTCAGGATGTGTTCAGCATGTCTCTTTGCACAGTTTTTCCAGAATTAATCTTCTCATTTGTTCCCTTACGCAGTTAAGTGAGGTTTGGGGTTGGGGGAGGTTGTTAGTTTCATTTGTTTGTTTGTTTCTTTCTGAAGCCCAAATCTTGTTGCATTCTTAGTGATAACAGAGAGTAAAGTCAAACTATGTGTGTAATGCAGTTTCAAATGACATGCAGCAAAATATATATATACATGTATGTATACACGCACACGTGTGTGTGTGTGTGTGTGTGTGTGTGTGTGTGTGTGTGTACTCTGAAGTTCCTGCCTGGGGTTCTATACCTGCTCAGGCTTTACCCAGGATTCGGTATTCAGTTCCTGGATTCTCTGACATGCCCAGACTACCTGTTGATTCTGCTCTAAGCAGGCTCCAGACTCCTCACTCCAAAACCAGTGGCATATCTACTCCCTCCACAGCCCAGTATCATCTCACCCTATCCTCTCCAGATGCTTGGCCTCACAGATTAACTTGCAATTCCAACCTGGGAAGCTCATGCCTTCCTCATAGAAAATAAACACACACACACACACACACACACACACACACACACACACACACACACCTGCTAGCATAGCTCCTCAAGGGACACAGAAAAGGCATCTCTCTTCCAAACTAAGCTGTCTTGACAATGTAATATAAAAGGCCAGGTCATTTATTGATTTTTCATCATCTGACATTGGGACCCCAATTCTCTGGGGTCACCAAATTTTGTACTGGCATATTAAAACCATCCATGATTTGAAGGACAGGTTATACATCTCTCCAGCTTTTCAGAAACTTCCACTGGACCACATATAACAAGCCCAGCTACTGTACTAAGGAGCAAATTAAATATGACAGGAAATGAAAGCACCAGGAAGTGGGTTTGCTCCAAGATAAGCAGATACACTCAAGCTTAACCACGACTGGTCACGGTCACAGTTAATTACAGAGAGGACAATTCAGACAGCCACCTGTGCTGTGTGCCCACGGGATATTGGGCAGTCTAATAAACCTAGGCTCTCAGTTGTCTAACTGTTTAAAACAGCAGGGTGTAGATATGAGCACTGGCTGTCACATTCATACATTGAATGATAAATTAAAGCATACTTACTTCTGCTCTCTGAGCATAAAACACTGCTCTGATAGTATACTGTCCTTCTCCACAGGCCATGTGACTTGTATGTGGGGCCACTTTGGGCCATTTCCCTTGGCTTCAGAACTGATTAAAAGCAGGTCAAAAGGCCAATCTAGAGCACAGAGCAGCCAAGTGAAGAGAGAACATGGTTAGCTGAGGCTCAATCAGAACTCAGGCTTACCCAGATCCCAAAAGGCTCAGGGATGTGAAATCTCTCCAGTCGACTTAGGGAGTGGTCTTGACAGACCTGAGAACCTGTGAGCCTCAGTTCTCTCATTGGTAAAGTGGAGAAAAAGGCATAAATCACCCCCACTGCACTGCTGAGAGATCTCATGGAGCAGGGTACACTGGGAGTAACAGCTGGGTGCTCTGTCTCATCCCAGGAGCAGCTGAGGCAGGAGGATTAAATTTATGCATCTCAGGCCAGTGTAAGTTGTAGTAATGAGACACTACCTAAGAGAGACAGAAACTTTGTCTAACCAGAGTCCTTGGCAACTTTTTAGTTTTAGTTTTGGTGGCTCTGAATATGGTATATAACCCTGCCTTGAGACATGGAATATATCAAGTTGTCTTTATTTATTTGAATCTTTCTGGGATGGACCTGCTCCTGTGGGCAGAACCACCCTGGGGCTCTGAAAGTCTTCCCTCTCTGTAATGTTTGCACAAAGGCAGGGCTTCAGCGGTTGCATGCCAATGGCTGAGCACATTCCAAACACTCCTCTGACAGCTGACTCACCTCAGAACTGCCTTGTGGCCTTGAGGGGAGGAGGTCTTCCTGGGACTCAGTCATCTGGAACAAATCTACCGCCTATTCTCTCTCTCTTTCTCCTCCATGGGGTCACACTTGGATCTGACTGCACTCACTTGGCCAGCCTGGCTCCCTCCTGGCTGGGTCTCCCACAGCCATTTGCCCTAGGAAGAGCCTTGCAGGTCTAATCCTGTCCCCAGTGTCTGCTTCTCTGAAGACCTGAACCAACATAGGTTCCCACGGAACCTATGCTGTTCTGACAGTAAGCAACTTGTGCTTGTCCTGGGAGGGCCAGAGAGGTGGCTCAGCCTTTCACAGAAGCCTTTTCATGATGGCAGTAGGAGAGGCAGTGAAGAAGAGAGCAGCAAACAGGTAGGTCTTTGTCGCTGCTGTGAGTTTGTGGGCAACGTAAATCTGGTGCATTTTAGAAAACCTTGGTGGTTTAAAGGCGAGTTCTTAATTAAAACATTAATCTCCTTGGTCCAGTAAGTTCACTCTTACATCTTGAATTTCTAGCCTAGGACATAGAACTCTATGGTTGGAACATTATGAGGTCTACTTTTTTCCCGTGTAGAAGAAATGTTCAACCCCTGGGGAGAAGGTGGACTCACTGACTAGATACCAAATCAAGAAAATAATATGTCCATTGTTACCCTTGCTCCCTGAAAGAATCCTGCCCCCCTTCAGCAGACAGGAGAGCTAGGACCCACCTACATGGAGACATCCCTAGCAAAACTAGAAAGTTGCCTCTGCCTTTGAAATCTCCCAGTGTTTGGACAGTTTTAATAAAGCCCATGACAACAGGGCAATCATGGTGGTGGCAGCATGAGGGGCTGGCCACATTGCACTACAGTCAGAGAGGGGCGAGCACTCTTGCTTTCTCTTGTTTTATTCATTCCAGAACACTTTCCCACCGGATGGTGCCTGCTACTTTCAAAGTCAGTCTTCCTTCCTCATTTCTGAAAACACCATCACATGCCCAGAGGCATCACATGCCTGGTAATCCATGATTCTAACTCTAGTCAAGTTCACAAGGAAGATTCATTACCACAGACTCCAAAGATGTCAACTAAAAAACAAACAAACAAAAAACTGCTAGGTTTTGCAATCCGCCAAAGGACCTGCTCATTCCAGTTCCCTTCACACTTCACCTTGTGGCTCTTAGTTTTAAATCAAACATTCTGACCAAGCTCCTCACTCACTCTTAGCTCTGGGTATCCCTGGCTCATTCAAATCCAACCTTTTCCCTGTCTCATAGGGCCATGCTGTCCCCAAAGCCATGACATGAAGCCACTTAGTTTTTGTCTGACCCAAAGGCTGGAAGGATCTGGATCTGAAAATACAGCCAGAACTGTGAGAGTAGAACTTTCATTTTTAGGGTAATGGCTGGTTTGGTATGAATAAATCTGGTGCATTTTAGAAAACCTTGGTGGTTTAAAGGCGAGTTCTTTAAAAATATTAATCTCCTTGGTCCAGTAAGTTCACTCTCACATCTTGAATTTAACTGTAGCCAACTACTGTGGGCTGGCCCAGCCTAGGTCTAGGAGTCAAGAAACCCCAGTCTTGTGTCCTCAGAAAAAAATAAAACAACCAACCGAGGCACCCTTAGGACACAGACAATAACCAAACTCCTATTCTGGCGTCTACTCAAACTAATTATCTTTGTTTAAAAAGAAAAAAGAAAGAAGAGAAAGAAGGAAAGGAGTGACAGACGGGAAAGAAGGCAGGCAGACATGGCTCTGGATGGCTCAGCAGGCACAGGCACCGCTGCCGAGCCTGGCCACTTGTGATTGATCCCAGCAACCATCTCGATAGAAGGAGAGAACCAACCCTGGACCTCTACGTGTCTGTGCACACATTTGAGGACACATGCATACAATACATACATTTGAAAAAAGAAAAAAAAATCTTAAAATACCTCGCGTTTTCCTTTCCAAAGTTTAAACACCATCACATCCGGATCTGGTATAAAGATCCCACACTAGTGTTTCTCCTGAACATAAAGCAACTGATTCTTTGGGAGCTCTCCTTCTCGCCACTCCCCCTCCCCCCATACCACCACCATACACACACACACACACACACACACACACACACACACACACACACACACACACATGCGCCCTGTTATTCCTATGCCTCATTTTGTTAAAGCACACTGCAGACAAGAGGTCTCAAGTCGAAGTCTTGTCCCCGACTGAGAATAAAGCTTTCTCAACAGACCCCTAGGCTTTTACCCCAACTGTAGCCAACTACTGTGGGCTGGCCCAGCCTGGGTCTAGGAGTCAAGAAACTCCAGTTCTGCGTCCTCAGAAAAAAAATAAAACAACCAACCGAGGCACCCTTAGGAAACAGACGACGCCAAAAACTGGGAAGCAAGACGGGGGCAGTCAGGGTTAAATCACATTGGCCCTACAATGTCACCCTGGGAAGCTACAGTGAAACCCACTGAGTAGAGGCAATGGCTTTGCTAGGAACTCAACAAGCGAGGCAGCCGAGGCCTGACTTGGTCAGAGCCTCCGCGCGCTAGCGCTACGTGACCCGGACGTTCTGGGAGCGGCCGAGGGGCGGTGCCCTCAGCTGCAGCGCCGCCCAGGGGCTCCCACGCCGCCTGGGCGGGTTTGCTCTGGGAGCCGCGGGTGGGCGGGCGCCGGACGAGGGGCGGATCCCCGACTCCCCAGAGCCGCAAAAGCTGCAAGTAAGGGGCGGGGAGGCCAGTCCTGCAGCCCGGCGACCCGCTCTGTGATCCCGCCGCCCTGCAACCATGGCGAAGCCCCTGACCGACCAGGAGAAGCGACGGCAGATCAGCATCCGCGGCATCGTGGGCGTGGAGAATGTGGCCGAGCTGAAAAAGGGCTTCAACCGTCACCTGCACTTCACTCTGGTCAAGGACCGCAATGTGGCTACCCCCCGCGACTACTTCTTCGCCCTTGCGCACACAGTGCGCGACCACCTGGTGGGGCGCTGGATCCGCACACAGCAGCATTACTACGACAAGTGCCCCAAGGTACCAGGCAAAGGGCGTCCCCCCTCCCCACCCCCTGTCCAGGTCCCGAAGTCTAGGCGGGCAGCGGTACATAGGCTCGGCCATCCCTCCCACCTCCCGCGCAGCGCTGTGCCATCCCATGGCACCACTGTGCTGTGAGATCCGAAGACTGGCAGGTGACAAGACCCCAAGCCTCCCTCTCCCGTGAACTAAGCAAACTATGGAGTGCCTACTCAGCACTTAACCAAGGGGGACCAGGCGCCTCCTATTCGACGAGTCTAGGTTCCGGGGGGGGGGGGGCTGACAGTCCGCTTGGGGCGCGCAGAGCCGGGGAGGGGCACAAAAAAACAAAACAAAACAAAAAAACATACAAAAGCCTAGCGTTAGAGGATCGAGCTTAATGTTTAAGGAAAGAAGAGGGAAGTTTAGAGTTCCTCTAACAGTGACCCGGCCCAGGCCTCAGGACTGCCTAGCCTAGCTGTGCAGCAGAGAGATGGGGGAGGTCCAGGCCCAGACCGGGTGAGTGGAGGCAGCAGTTCCTGAGCTTTCTGATGTCTGCCTGATGGGCCTTGCCAAGAGACTCACCTGAAGCAATCCCTGTAAAAACACCCTTCTCCCTTCCTACCCCAGAGATGTGAGGGACACTGCCTTTCGGGGGACGTGCTCCTATTTCTACCAAGGGCCAGAGTGCAGAGTCTCTGGGGGTAGTGGACTTGTAGAGGGAGGAACACCATCCCATCTTGACCAGTCTAGGAAGAGAACCAGAGCTAATGTGAAAGGTTAGGGAGGCCCGGGCAGGGAGAGGGACTCTGCACATGAGACAGCAGCAGCCTTATTGGGGATAGTAAATGTTTTAGAAGAGAAAGCTGGAAAAACTGGCTATGGAGTTATAGTGGAAAAGGTAAAGCAAATCCTGGAGTCAATGGGAGATGCTTATACATACTTACTAAATACATAAGAACATCGAGAAACATTATCTCTACCATTTGTGCCTGAGAACTCTAGGGATTTCCAAGTCTGAGAGAGAAACCCCCTTAGTAAGAAACTGTGGTCGTAGGAGCCCAGCCGACTGCTACCCAAGCCGAACAACTGCTAATGTGTATCCTTCCAAATCTAAACATTTGCTTAGAAAACACTTCAGGTCCACGGTCATGTACTGTGTCTTTTTATCGGGACAACATGCTGCACCTTGAGTCAGATTTTTTTTTAGAGGTGGTATGGGACTTGCCTAGGTTGGAGCGACATTTCAGAAACATGCAAACACAAGCGCTACTCTGTAGCCTTTAGCCTGACAACTCGGAGAGATCTGGTGTCTCCCCTCCAGTGGCAATCTTCCTGGTTCAATGGTTAGTGTTTCTCCTGACCCTTCCTTCCTATATAAGGGCAAGGCAAGTGAGACAAGGTCACACTGCAGGGTAGCAGCGAACATGTTGCATAACTCTTCTCAGAAGAGCTTGGAAGTTCTTAAAAACTGATTTCCTGCGGGTTCGTAGTGCTTGCTGCTTGGTGGTCTCTGTGGAAACTGGACAGATATAGTCCTCGAAGAGATCTTGGGTAAAACCAGTAGGTGTGCCCAAGCTCCTTCCCCAGCCTCGCTCCCTGGTGTGTCCACAAGCCACCAAATCCAGTTCTCTAGCTCAGTCTCTGTGTAAGCATACCAAAGGTTTAGTCATATGGAAACCTCTTCCTGTCCCTCAAACTCAGCACACAGAAACTCAAGTCACGTTCCTTGAAATCCTGACCTGCCCTCTGTGTTTTTTAATTTAATGACTTCGTGTCACCACCATGATAGTCACTGCAGCCCAAAACTTGGACTTAGCTTTTGACTTTTCTATTCCCCTTTCAAATTTCTGCACTGCCCCCCAAACTTCCCACTCTATTCCAGTCTCTGCCTAGCTGAGGGGCCCTACAGGTCTGTCGTAATGGATTCTCAGCTGTGACCTCACTTCCCAGGAACTGTAAGCTGGTAGCCAGAGGCTGACCATGGCTAACAGACATGCTCTCTTTGCCAGAGGTCCTCCCCTGGGTAGTTAAGTTTTATGGCTTTGGACTAGCCGTGGGGTAGTCAAATTCGATGGCTTTGGGCTACAGTCCAGCATGCTTTGGTGCTTCCGGCTGTAACTTCAATTACATCTTCATTTTCTCTGTCAGCTCCCAAAGGCCCTGCATCTGCAGCCCCATTGCAGTCTAGTCCTTAAGCCTGCCGAGGTCGTCTTTCAGGTGAACCTGCCCTTCCATCCTCTCAGCTATTACCTGCCTGCATCTACCTTCCCATCGTCCTCCTCTCCTACTTAACCATTTCCAGCTCCCACCCTGTGCTTATCCTCCACTAGACGTACCCTTCCCAGCACGGGTCTCTAGGTGTCACTCCTGCCTGCCCCGCAAGTCTCAGCATTGTTGTCTCACGTTTCAAATACCTGACAATATAACCAGACAGCAGCCCCCAAGTCCTCCAGCTGGTGCTGGAAACAGTGTGTGTGTGTGTGTGTGTGTGTGTGTATTTTACAAGGTGAATTATAATATTCAAATATTTTATCATTGCAAATATGCAGTGAATAGAACATTAAGGGAACAACGCCCTTTTTCAAGGTCTTACATACTCTCAAACATAAAGTATATTTTCTCTCTCTCTCAAAAATAAATGTTACTTGTAAGAAAAACAGGAAATCCCCTCTAGTTCCTGCCCTTAATAAGTCTCTCATATAAAAAGATACTCAGAGCAAACCCATCTAGAAGACCTGGAAACACTTTAAATAGTCTTAAGATGTTACTCATGCTAGTGGACCTTAAGTCAGGGCTGTTTTGGGCTTAAAAGAAAGGTCAGAAAACTTCGCACAAATGTCATGGTTTCAGGGGTGTGACTTCACAATTGCAAGGGTCTGGGTATGGATATATCTACAATGGAGCTTTGTATAGATCACTAAAACAGGAAAACAGGCTCTGTTTTGTCAGAGAGAGTGAAAGTACAAATGGAAGGCTGAGCTGAACCAATCATATCTCTGGTTTGACCTGCTAGCTGTTTCCTGTAGCCTTCAGCCTGGGCCTAGCTTTGCGGCCTAAGTGTGCCCAGAAAGGTGCCGGTCACTAGCATTCATGTATCTGATAGGCTAACAATGGCCCAGAAATTTCCCTGTATACATTCAAAGAAGCTAGACAAAATGCTGTGCTCTGGACAGCAGTGTTAGATTAGCAGTATTAGCATTGTGTCTGGCAGGACACATTGTTGACCATTTTGTGAAGGTTCAGAATTCAACTGTTTCATAAAATGAAAGTAAGAGCGAAATTTCTTAGTTGATGTCATAATAATTTGTTACATGAACTATTATTATTACATTACACTACTACTACTACTTATTGGGTTTCTGAAATACTTTTATTTTTGGTTCTTATCCTGTAGAAGTGGGGAGTATGTAAAATTTGAAGTGACTTGAACAGACTCTTACCGTTTTGTTCTGTGTCTGTAGGAGAGCGGAGGGCAAAGGGTCCTGAAAAGGGGCTCTATGTTCTCTCACTAATCCATTCTTTTAAATTAGCAAACTGCTTGCATTGAAAACGTCGGAAGCAGGTCTGAACTTTGTGCCTCTCACTTCTGTCTCTGCTCATATTTACCTGGCTTTTCCCAGGCCAAAGGCAAACAGTTGCGAAGTCCACAGGGAAATTCAGCATCCCATCAAGAACAAATGCTGATAAGCCTTGGGAAGAAACTGCTGCGTAGAGTTCCTGGGGTGGTATTCATCCCAAAGATAAACAGTCAGTGAAGGAGGAATATGCCCCAGCCACCGAGTGTGTGTGTTTCCTAAACGACAAGCTCAGAACCAACCCTCTTGAGAGAAGGTGAATGAAGGCAATCCAACTTCTTTGTCTAAAAGATGTTTGATTCATGAAACTCCTGAACAGGGAAAAAACAAGCAAAACACAAAACAAAACAACAACAAAAACAACAAAAAATTGAGTCCAATTTGTTAGATGAGCTTGCTTTTCTTTCTTCCTGAAGATAAAAGATACAAAATTACTTGGCCAAAAAACAGTGTACAGCATAGCTCCCCAGTGCTACTGGAGGGGAAGACTGCCACACATCCCATCAGGTGACTGCAGGAGTCTCAGGTGAACATGAGTTAAAGTAGCCCAAACCCTGACTGGTTTTTATTGGTGGCCTAACATGGATTTTCATTTTTATGTGTGCTTGACCTCATAGAAGAGTGATGGACTTTTCTCTCTTCATTTCAGAGGGTGTATTACCTCTCTCTGGAATTTTACATGGGCCGAACATTACAGAACACCATGATCAACCTTGGCTTACAAAATGCCTGCGATGAGGCCATTTACCAGGTATGTGGTTCTCGTGTCTCACACCTTCTTTCTCTATATTTCAAGTTCACTTTAACACACACACACACACACATACACACACACACACACGACAAGTTGCTTCTTTGAATAGAGCTATTACAAACAATGAGAAATATAGACAAGTTGGAAAACAAGAGGCCTGTGTGTCACAGCGCTTGCCTTTATCCCTAGCACTGAGGAGGCTGGAGCAGGCTGATCTCCGAGTTCAAATCCAGCCTGGTATACTAGTCAGAGGGGTTAAAAAGGAAGTTGGAGAATGGATTATCATACATAAGGGTTTTATTTTGCCACCAAAGTCTTGTAACTTCTGAAACAAATTATATTTTTAAAATGAACCTCTTAAAAGTTTTAATGCTGAGTGATGGTGGCACATGCCTTTAATCCTAGTCTTTGGGAGGCAGAAGCAGGGGAACATCTGTGAGTTCGAAGCCAGCCTGGTCAACAGAGCTAGTTCCAAGACAGCCAGGGCTACACAGAGAAACCCTATCCCAAAAAACAAACAAACAAAAAAAAATCCAACAACAACAAAGAACTTTATTATGAGAATCATAAATGACAGCTATTCATTTATCAGACTTGTGAAAATCCATTACCATGTTTCTCTCTTGCCTGATGAAATGTAAAGCATGCTTTCTCTTTAAGATACTTCCCCTTTAAGGCAGTCCTACTGTGCTCATTTGTTCATGCAGACATATTCAGCCCTTCCTACAGGTGTCTCTCCTCCTAAAACAAGTAGTCCTTCACCTTTTCATGTGACTGAAAGAAAAGTATATTTACAAAGACAAATCCAAATGAGACGTGGGTCAGAGTGTTCCCTTCCCCAGGGCTGGGATGGCCCCTAGTGTGATCTGTTCCTTATCATTCAGGACAAACATCCAATATGCAAGTCAGGTGGAGCCCTTCCTGCCAGAGAACCATTGCGGCTGCCCTACACTTCCCTTTCTTCCTTTAACATTAGCAAAGAAATTGCACACCTTTCCTGGGGTAGTGTGTGAGCCTGACCTGCATCTTCATGGTTAAGGTTTAGAGCTCTGTCTCCATTTTCCGATTTGCAACGTGTTAGTTAGCACAGATCATTGGCTGCATGAGGACCCAGGAATCCCTAGTCACTGGGGAGCAACTCCAGAAGCCCCATCCTTCTGAAATGATGCAGAGCCATGCTTGAGTTCCTATAAGATTTATAAGATTATCAATGCTTACATAAGAAACTCAGGGAGTAGGAGAGGGGTCCAAAAAAGTGGCTCAGAGAAAATGTGGGCATCACTTTAGGCAGCTCCTCCTTATGTGCATTTTTCAACACTGAAATTATTTTCCTAGTAAAAGCTATTCTAGGGCCTTTGAGATGACTCAGCAGGTAAAGGCACCTGCAGTCAAGCCTAATGACCCAAGTTCAAGCCCTGAGATTTACATGGTAGAAGAATAGAACTGACTCACAAGTTCCCTCTGTGCTGACAAGAGAGAGAGAGAAAGAGGGGAGGGAGGGAGAGAGGGAGGAAAGGAGGGAGGGAGGAAGAGGAATAAGGGAGAAGAGAACTTTTAAAACTCTTTAATTTGGGGGATTGCACATATGAATTTTACATAAGGGCATAGATATTTCACAGCAGACTACCCTTTACTTGAGTCAGGTGAGATTATCATCTACAGAGAACAGGTCACTGGACTTGACAGAACATGAGTTTCCCCATAAAATAAGTGGCCTACAGTATACTCTGTGCTACAGGGTTCTAATGGGAATCTGGTACCAGTGGCTTCAGGAATGTGGTCCCCAGCACTTCAGAGAAGGGATCTTTGGCAAACCACCCTAGAGAAAAATAGGGGGATTCTGTCCCCATTCACTGAGCAGGTGAGACCTCCTGCTAGTGCTGGGCATTAGGGCTCATGGGTATGGATCACTAACTGGTTTAGGGTTATCAGCTTTTGACTCTACTGAGGCAACACACTGTGAAAATGCAAAGATAAACTCAAGTCTGTCCTGAAAAGTCTGACCTTGTACCTTCTGATTGTTCTGTCACTGGGTCCCATTACTTGTCAGTTTGGAACTGCACTATTTCTAAAATTTTAATCTCATGACATATGTTTAATTTGTTTTGCTTTGATTTTTAAGAGTCATATGTTTTGTGTGTGTGTGTGTGTGTGTGTGTGTGCATGTATGAACACAGTCTTGCTGTAACACATCAGCACACACGTGGAGATCAGAAGACAATATGTGAGAGTTTGTTCTCTATTTCTGTCATGTTTGTCTTGGGAATTGAACTAGGTCATCAGGTTTAGCAGCAAGTGCACTTACTCAGAATCATCTTGATGGTTCCATACTTTTTTAAAGAAATAATGGCTAATAAAGGACATATCTGCCCAAGACTAATGCTATTGCTTTGTTCACATAATCTCATTTGACTCACAACCCTAAATTAGGTATTTCCAGCCTCCACATTTTCACGAGGGAGATTTAACAACCTGTCTAAAGGTCAGTGTCAAGGAAGTGGCATTGCCCATAATGGACACCCAAAGACTCGTGTTTCTCTGTGCCGGGCTATTCCATCGTGTACCACTGGTACCAATGACTGCTAGCTTCTGCCACCGATAGACAGCGCCAGAACAAGTTTCAGGGGAGCCAATGCCAGGTCAAGCACACAGATAACCCTGTAGCTGGCCAATGCCTTAGCACGTGGAATTGTCTCTGGAACATCCTGAGTGCGTATCCATGTCCAATACTGTCTTCCTTTCTCCCCAGCTTGGGTTGGACATGGAGGAGTTAGAAGAAATTGAAGAAGATGCTGGGCTAGGCAATGGCGGTCTCGGGAGGCTTGCTGGTAAGCGACAGCAGGAGTGGGCTTTGTCTGGGTGATCTGCGCCTTCTCGGGTGCCCTACACAGCGGTGCTTAGAAGAGCCAACCAGCTTTCTTAGCAGAAGGAGAAAGCATGCCCTACTGATGATGCATTTGTTCTTAACGTTCTTTCCCCTGTGGCCTGATCAGCTCCACATAGAAAAGAGCTGTTGCTTAAGGCCTTTTTAGACATTGCTTAAAACCCCAAAGCTAGCCAGTTCCTTCCTGTTCGCTGAAGGGTTTCCAAAGCCACCCATTTACCTCACTGCTGTCTGTTTGTGGCTGTTCAGTTCCCATCAACTCCACTCTTACTTGCAGGCTTCACTTTGATATTTTGATTGACTGGCGGGCAATGACGTCATTAATATACCTCTTCACATACATACAAACTGAGTTCTTCCCTTTCCCTGGATAATGGCTTTTCAGCAAACAGAGAGGAAAATACTGAAAGTATAGTACTAGCTCTACTTGCTGTGACAAATTACCCAGCAAGAGCAGTTTAAAGAAGGAAGGCTTTATTGTTGTTCAGAGTTCCGAGGCGCAGTGTGGAAATCACGGTAGCAGGAGTTGGAGCCACTGGTCATCTACAGCATCTACAGTCAGGAAGCAGAGGAAAGTAAATGTTTAACCAGCTTTGTCCTGTTTACAGAGTTCAGGGCCCCAGACCATGGGATGATGCCCTCCATAATCAGGGAGGGTTTTTCCACCTCAGTTATTGCAAAGAGATTGGTCTCCTGAGCTCTTCTAGATCCTGTCAAGTTGACCTGATTATTAAACATCATAACCTATAACCGAGCATCTCCAGTGCTCAGGAGACTTTCTCCAAAGCAAACACTCAATGTAACATGTGCACAAGAAGACAGGAGAAACCACAGGAACGTGATGTCACAGTGCTGTTTCTAAGACCCCATCAAAAGCAGACTAATCTCAAAGAAGGATGCTGATATAGACATACTTGCCTGTGTGAATCACCAAGCTCAAAACAAAGCAAGGCCCAATAAAACCCATTTATATTCTTAGAAAAAGTGAATCTTCTTTGAGTTACATAGAGAGAGAGAGGCACAGGGGAGAGTCTGGAATTTGAGTACTAAATTGAGTTTAAGTGTTAAATGCCCCTGGTGGCTCCTAGAGAGGAGCAGTAGGATTAAAGGGAGCCATCAAAGGGTATGATCTCATATTTTTTTTTAAGTCTCTTAATTTGTCATTTGCTCTCAAGTTACTTCAAAGTCATTCACATCTGTTTCATTTTATCGAAGCCTTTCTACATCAGCGGCAGTGTGCTTTAGTGCCCCTACTAGCAGTAAAGTATGTAAAAGTTCTTCAGGTAAGCTGTTTGCCATTGTCCTGTGATGCATTCTTCTGAGGACTTCCCAGGCTTCCCTGGGCCATTGGGATGGTGGCAGCATTAGTGAAAAGACTATCTAAGAACAAGAATTGATCTACTTTGCTCTTATGTGAAATCCAAACTCTTGAGTATTGGCTAGCAGTGTTCACTCTGCTCTGGACCGGGCTTCCACGGCCTTGCTCCTTTGCTGTTTGGGAAGGCCAGAAAATAGAGCTGCAGGTGAGGCTGGGTAATTCTCAGGTGACTGAGCCTCTGGCCTGACTATGGAAGTTGGAATCCCATTCGCTCAGGCTCTAAGGATCAACTTGTCAGGAACAAAAGCGCCACAGGTCAGATGAAGCAGGGACTGGCCATGTTAGACCGACTCTAGGCTCAGTCCTTTGTGTTTGTGGCTCTGTGTTAGAGTTGGACCAGGAACCCACCCCAGCCTCTTTCAATTTGAGTGATAGCTCTCCAGTTCTTTCCAGTTGGAATTCCTCCTGTAGGCTACCTCATTCCCTAAAATCTCAACCTCCCAAGAGGGACAGTCAGATTAACGTAACCCTTTGGGTTGTATCCAAGCACTAGATGAATCCCTTCTCTACCTGCTGAGTGGCCTTTCTAGCTCAGATGCTCTATCATTGGATAACAGAAAATATAATGAGAAAATAGTGCCATCAAGAATGGCATGGTTGGGCTGGAGAGATGGCTCAGCAGTTAAGAGCACAGACTGCTCTTCTGAGGGTCATGAGTTCAAATCCCAGCAACCACATGATGGCTCACAACCATCTGTAATAAGATCTGATGCCCTCTTCTGGGGTATCTGAAGACAGCTAGAGTGTACTTACATATAATAAATAAATAAATAAATAAATAAATAAATAGATCTAGAAAGAAAGAAAGAAAGAAAGAAAGAAAGAAAGAAAGAAAGAAAGAAAGAAAGAAAGAAAGAAAGAAAAAAAGAGGAAAGAAAGACAGACAGACAGACATGATGATCACAGAACTAGAGCCCCGGATGTTGGGGCTGATTTTTTTCAGCGACTCTATTGTACCTGGACTCTGGGTCTCCGTGATTGCCCCTTCCCCTCACAGTACAAAAGACAAAGACAGCAAGGAAACTCTTCCACGGAAGCCCCCTCCTCAGCAGAATTCTTGGTACTCTGGGTGGACCGGATGCCATGGCTGCCGAGGCTAATCGCTGTCACTGGTGAAGGAAATAGAATGACTACAGTTGTTTAAAAGGCTTAGGTCAGTAGCAGGAGCCACTTCCTGACCCATATATCCTGCCTTCCTGGAGCATACAGTCAACGAGTGTCCCAAGAGCTGTCGGATTCCCTCAGTCAGTCGGGTGCCATGTAGGAACAGGTCTCCTGAAAGGTTCTACTTCTTGGAATGACAGTTCAGCAGGCAGGAATAGAGAGTGACAGCTTCCTTTAGAAAAGCAACCACGGGTGATAACAGTCAACCCACCCAATGTAGGCAGCTTCTATATTTGTTCTGAGACAAGTTAGTATGTACACAATTCAAGATGGTGAGGAAGGGTGCAATATCTATTTTCCGTAAACAATTTTACATTTCCTAATACTTCCTAACTTCTCTATGGTACTTAATTCTATAATTTAAACAAGGTTATTTAAAAGCCCAGTAGAGTCTATGCAGCAATATCTGCAGAAAACAAATAGTTCCTGAGAGAAGACTTGTGTGGCTTCCATGTTTTTGAAAGAGAGATTGGCATCAATGCTAAGTTCGCTGGTTCTGTCTTTTTGTTTACTTGGTCCAATTCAGCCTGCTTCCTGGATTCCATGGCAACCCTGGGACTTGCAGCCTATGGATACGGCATCCGTTATGAATATGGAATCTTCAATCAGAAGATCCGAGACGGATGGCAGGTATGTGATGCTGTCACCTGAGCCCTCATGAGCTCTTTCTTTGTGCTCTAGTGGGTGAGTAGCGTGGGCCTTTCTCTGGCATTCAGCTGACAACAGTGGATACTTCCAAAGTCAGCTCCCCACTGGGTAAGTTTCCTGAGCCAAGAGCCTATGTGTGTCATTCACCTCCAGGTCCGGGGCACCTGGCACAGTGCCTTCCTCTCACTAGCTGGCTCGTGGTTTGTTTCTTTACCTCTTTAACTCTCAACTGTACCATTTATAAAATGAGAATAATCACTATATATACCTTTTGTGTGATGATTAAGAAAAATATTCTTCAATAAATCACCATGAGGATCTGCCTATAGTGAGTGCTCACTGAGAATGACTGCATCATTCCTGAGGCCTGGGCGGGGCCTTGGGTTTTGCTGCATTGAGAATGAGGCCTCACAAGGGAACTCTGAAAATATTTACCACTGAACCCTGACTGCTTTCCTGTGCAACATTCCATCTCAAACTTACAGAAACACAAAAGAAGGCTTGTGGTCTCCTAAGCAGTTCATAGTAAGCACACTGCCAATGCACAAGACAGAAAACTGAGTGTCTTCCAAAGCAGAGTTTTCCCAGATCATATCGCTGGTCAACAGAGGTCCGTGTCTGCAGATTTCTGCATCCACATTTAGTATTCTCATACATGTGCATCTGCCCTCCTGCTCATGACTGTCTTAGAAAATACGTAAGCGAATGTCTTATCATATAATAAAATTGGGTAATCTTATTGACGGTTAATAAAATAAACCTGACACATATTTAATGCTGTGTTCTATATAAATATGCACTAATCCATCCAGACCACTGTAGTTACATGGGTTTAAATCTCATAGATTGGTTTCCTTCATCTCTGGTAGCTTTTTGAGTCTATGGTCAAGGGCACTGTGGACCACCTCTGACCTTAAGTATATAGACTATGCCCATTCCCTCTCTGTGTTTCACAAACACCATTGATTTAAAAAAAATGCGCAAACTGCTCTACTCTGTGAGCACGCCTTCGCATCAGGGCCCAGCAGCAGAAAGCTCGGAGCTCATCAAGGGCTTTGTAAGAAAAGGAAGGGCACAGGGAGAAGGGTAGGTTTGGCTGGGGGCCCCAGTCCACTTTCCCTGTCCCGGTACTTAGCCACTAAGTAAGGAACTAAAAGCCAAGTTTACCTACAAGGCTCTTAGGAATGCAGTATGGAAGATGTGTAAGCTATAAGTAAAATTCCAGGTTTTCTAAGGACACTAATTTCTAGTTGAGATCTAACTTCCACTCCTTATAGAAAGCACTCCAGGTCGGGAAGGTTGCCCCAGTCTGAGCCTTGGCTTTCTGGCCTTCACGATGGACCCGGTGATTTCACAGAACTACTATGGGAACACGCAGAGTGGGCACGCAAACAGACACTTGGGAAAAGGAGGGTAACTCCATAAAGTGCAGTGCTCTGTAATAAAATTTCAATATAACCATTGCTACTGCATGCTCCAGTAATTTTATTAAAATATAAAATCATTTATGTTATTTGGGGGGACAAAAGGAATCTAGAATTATATGACTAGACTGATGACAAGCATCTGAGAGAGGCCAGGAGAGAAAATTGGGTTAGAAAGGAAAATACATCAGGAGCAGGAGACATGGCTCAGTAATGCAGGTTACTCAAGATGAACTCAGGCCCTGCTCTTGCAGAGAAGCTGGGTTCGGTTCCTGGCACTCATGTGGAAGCTTGCAGTCACCTGCAACTCCAGTTCCAAGTCATCTGTGACCTTCTTCTGGCCTCCACAGGCTCCTATATGCATGTGATACCCATGAACTCATGCAGACACATAAATTTAATAAATAAATAAACAAATCTTTATTTTTTAAAAAAGGAAATCCATCCCAAGGCTTCAGTATTGTCTTTGGAACATGGATTGTGGTTAGTGTTTAAGAAACATGTGCTTTAATAAACATAAAAAGCTGTCAAGATGAAAGACTTGATTTCCTTCCCCAGTGAAGTAACTAGAGTTCTACGCTGCACACTGAATTTAGCAGAGCTTTTTCCAATGTGTCTGGCATTTCGACTCAACCTCACCCAAGGACTATAATGTATCTATCCATACTCAGTCCTGGAAAATAGACTGTGTTTTCAACTACTATTTTATAAAAGAATTAAAAGAAGCTCAGCATATAAATCTAAAATTCCTCAAATGCATTTCCCCTTCCAATGTCATTCTTTTTTTAAAAGAGTACAATGTGTTAATCCAATTTCATTCTTAATCAAGGAGACATATGTTTACAACATCCTCAAGTTTAAAAGGAGAGGCTGGGGCTATAGATGGCGCTTTATTGATAGACTATTTGCCTGTCATGAGAATTGCCTATCACGCACGGAGCCCTGGGTTTGACCTCTGCCTCCAGCATCAAATAAAGCAGATTGTGGCGATGCACACTTGTAATAACCAATACTAGGGAGGCAGAAGTCAGAGGATCAAAGATCATCCTCCCCTACTTACCAAGTTGGAGCTAGCATGCACTACATGAGACCCTGTGCAGACAGGGGGGATGGGAGGAGGAGGAAGAGAGAGATGGAGAGAGGTGCAGGAAAGGGAGAGAACGAGAAAGACTGATAACTTCTGCTAATTCCAAAATTAGCCCCACTAGACAGCATCACTTCTTTAATTATGACTAAAAAACAAAAACAAACAAAAAAAAAAAAACAAAACAAGGTGGCTCAGTGGTTAAGAGCACAGACTGCTCTTCCAGAGGTCCTGAGTTCAATTCCCAGCAACCACATGGTGGCTCACAACCATCTGTAATGAGATCTGATGCCCTCTTCTGGTGCACAGCTACAATGTACATATATATATACAATGTACAAATATACACACAGTTTTACTCACCACCTACTTTATTCCCAAGATGGGATTGTAAAGGGCAAATGTAAAATATGTCACATTGTAAAAAGACCATTTCCATGAAAAACAAAACGCATATGCCAGGAAGTCAAGAAGTCTGTAGCCCTTCAGACTGTGATGATCCCATTCCTGTTCCCTGCTCGCCTGCACCCCGCTGGTCTACTCTCTGCTCTCCTGTATCATACTCACCTGCACCCTGCACACCTGCACCCCAGGGCCCCCACACCTTTCTTGCCTGCACCCCAGCTCCTCCAACAGCAAATACAGTGCTGATGAGGAAGTCACCAGCTAGGAAGATTTTTGAAGGCTGGTGGACTTTTAACTTTTGAGTGTATTCTAAGAACATTTACATAAAATGTGTTGAGCAAACCTCTGAGGAAAATAATTATACAGTTAAAATTCTGGACTTGCCACAACTCTGATGGATCCTGGAACCTGATCAGTGATAGTCCTGCATGAAAATACCTGGCTGTTGGAAGGAAGAGAGGGATGCTGTTAACAGGCTTCCCTAGAAGGCTAGCAGGTAGCAGAAAGATGTTCACAGGACATCCCTTCAGTCTCCTTTTAGAACCTGTGCCAAGCTTGTTACAGCCAGACTCGTGGTCTCCACTGCCCAGCCAGCCTCTAGCCATCTTTATTGAGTTATTGGAGTTCCCCAGAAATGGTTTTTAAATCATTTATGTTCTGAGGAAGCAAAACTTGTTGGCCTTCTTGGCACTTGTTCATGAGTTCATCTCTGTGTCCCACATTTGAAAAAGAAAGTATTTCTTGAAATCCTATCACCAGTTCAATGCCGGAGCTGACGTCTGCTTCCCTGGATTCCACGGAGTCTGTCCTCCACAGAGATGCGCAGTCTGGAAGCCAGTCCTTTCATTTCCCAGGAGCCACGGACGCTGTGAATCATTCCTCCAAAGCCTCTGAGATGGGATAGAGCCCAAAACCCACTTAGATGCAAGGATCAAAGCTCATCTCCCACGTTTTCCACACATTCATATACCTCGGTGATTAGTGCTTTCATAGATCCCTGTGGTTACAGGAAAGTCTAAATTCACAGCCTGCTTTCTTCATCCACAGGAGGAAATTGAAGACAAGAAGAGTTTTTCCAATCTTACAGCATCTGAGGTTCCTTCTTGGGCCTGCTGTGATGAACCTGTAGCTGTGGCATTCCTACCTTTCAATCCTCCTTAGAACCAGCCTGGGGAAATTTGAAGTGCTGTTCACCGATTCCTTTCTGATTCAGCAAGGGACTCGGAATGAAAATCAGCAAACAGGGCTCCTTACAAAATTTGTTAGCCACAGGAAACTGAAACAGCCATTTTGGTGTGGGACAAATGAAGCCAACACGTAATGGCATTAAGGCTGGTCAGCTGCTTCTTTGTCACTTAAAAGTGTATCCCCACAAGAGTAAAGGCCACTCAGACTTGGAGCAGGACAGGAACAGGTGCCACCTGTCCTCTGGGTATTTGTTTCTTGATGGCATTAGAAAGGGAAGACCTTGTTCACGTTGACCAAGCTATCTAGCTCTCTACCCTAGAATACCTCCCAGATGTAAAGGCATGGCCTCTGAACCACAGAACTGAAGTCAATCTTAGCTCTGTCATCATCCTTCTGCATGACCTTGAGCTGTTCTATTTCTTTATTCCTGAAAAGGTCAAAATCATAGTTCACTCCTCTAGGGTGTCCATGAGAAATACAGTCAAACATATATGACACATATGTCATTGTCAATGACCAAGGTCATTGCTGTCTTAGGATGTAAGACACAGCTACAGGCTCAAAGACAAAATAAGATTAGAAGTCCCAGTGTACTTTCATTGCAAAGCAGAAGAACTCTTGAGTTTTGGTAAAAGATATCTTTTCTGTGATATAATTGGAACACTAGGACTACGTCCCCTGAACAGTGAATCCTAAGCCTTGTCCATTTTCAGGTAGAAGAAGCAGATGACTGGCTCAGACACGGGAACCCTTGGGAGAAGGCTCGTCCTGAGTTCATGCTGCCTGTGCATTTCTACGGAAGAGTAGAGCAAACCCAGACGGGGACAAAGTGGGTCGATACCCAGGTAATCGGGCTCTCGTGACAAGTCTTTTATTTTGCACACCATGGTGTAACATTACACTGAGTATACAGTGTACACAACATCAAGAATGAAATATTGGCCAAGCATAGTGGTGCATCCCTTAATCCCAGCACTTGGGAAGTACAGGTGGGTCTCTTGGAGTTTGAGGTCCGCATGGTGTACAGAAAGTTCCAGGACAGTCAGGGTTATGTAGAGAAACTCTGTTCAGAAAATGGAAGAAAGGAAGGAAAAAGAAAGAGAGAGAAGGAAGGAAGGAAGGAAGGAAAGAAAGAAAGAAAGGAGAGGGAGAGGGGAAAGAAGGGGAGAGGGAGGGAAGGGAAGCCATAGAGTGATATGTTATCAAATAGCAGAGTGGAACTGTATAAATGAACATGCTTGTCCTCTTTGTACTGCCTGTTCCCTTAGGAGAGAAGGGCACTGAGACCAAGAGAGAAGCAACTTCTCTGAGGTTAGCTAATTTGCCAGGGTCATTTGCAAAGATTATTCAGTTCCACAGTACTAAGCAGGATTAGCGATTAGCGATGCTTGGCTCTCTGGTCCTGTAATAGTTCTTGAGTCCAAAGTAGAGTAATTTTAAATGCCCTTTTTCAACCCATCATTGTACATCTTAATACTGCAATTTTCAAATATGATCCAGGCTTCAGCCTCATGCTGTGCCCGATCTGTGAGCTCTGTCAGGTCACTTCTAGAAAAGTGATGCTTCGGTTTCTTCAAGGGCATCTGTCCCACCATTCTGCTTATATATGCCCCTGTCACAGACTCATACCTAGTCCTGTGATTCTCTGTTGTCAGATCTTCTGGTGAATGACCCTATTCTTTCTTGGGCTACCTGGTCCAATCAGCACAGCTTCACTTGATATATCTGCCTAATAGAGAAGGTCTTGGGCTGATGTTTATCTTAGTCATTCTTTAAAACATTACTGAAAACCCACTAAAACAATGTCCTTACGTATGAAATGTCCCAGCATGTTTTACCATGACTGGCTTTTAGCTGATTTCTTTTTTAACTATTGGTTTATTTTGCTAATCCTTAGAGAGGTATCCAAAGTTCAGAAAACTAGGACATTAAAATGTTTCTTACCTGAATGTGAACTCACACAGACGTCGAATGACAGGTGAGACGCTGACACAAATAAAATGATGTAGGGTATAGACGAGGACTCAGGCTTGAAGGTAAGGTTCGGCTTTGTTTATTTGGTTTTGTTTTTCATGATGGTTAAATATCTGGCCACAGTCTACGCTGTACTTGGTCACAAATGCTGTCGTGTGAGCTGCAAACAGACAGTTAACCCAGTCTAAGAAATTGCACGTGTATTTGCATGGAGAGCTCTGCCTGCAACTGCATCGGCTTCCGACCTAACCAACACTATCCGGTTTACACAGTCAGTACCAGAAGAGTTCCGTCCGTATGATGGGCCTGCTGCCGAGCCACTTTGTTTTCACAGATCTCCTCTGGATGCTTAGCTTTCTGCTTTCGTAGAGAATCCAGAATCCGATCAGAGAGTATTTTCTAGATCTAGAGGACCAAGGTTGTAGGTCAGAGATGACACACGTGACCTAGGCAGAACCCTGCAGGACTTTATGGGTGAGTCTGGATCAGCCCCACATTTGTAGGCGGTGAGGGCAGAGAGCATGAGGCCGGACATGCTCTGAGCATGCAAGGAACGACTCCCAATAAGTAGAGCTGTTTGCTGTTATGCAGTTCAGGTCCATAGGGAAGCGGATACCAGAGAGTGATGTTGGAGCAAACCTAGGGGGGATGAGGAAGGGGAGAAGCAGGAAGACGAGGGCCACCTCCATGGCACAGGGGTGCCACCTCCATGGCACAGGGGTGTCACCTATGAAGAAGAGGGACAAGGAAGGGTTCTCCCACATAGGCTACAGCACTGCTCTGAGCAAGTAGTCGTGCTGAGGGACTAAGCCATACCTTTTGGAAATGCTGTAGGGTTCTGAACATGTTGGAGCTTCCCAAAGATGGCATACAATCTTGGGGTGAGCTATGAGGGAACACGCTCTCTCTGTAGCCCTGAAAGGAGAGCCAAGCTGGAAGTTCCTTGGACTGCCTCTGTAATGCTGAGAAGAGCAGAAGGACCAGTCTTGTTTAAACCAGGAATCATTCCTAATCTACCAATGACATCTCCTGGTTGGTGACAAATTGCTTGAAAATATGTATAAAGAACTGCAAAGACCTTTACTTCTTTGTGAAAGATATTGAAGTAAGGGTGCATGGTTGCATGGTGTCCCAGTAAGTGGGCTGGACCACACAAAGCTTCACATCCTCCTACACATGAATGGAAATGGGTCGTTTTTCTTGTGAATTTTAAATGTCCTGTGAAGCAGGTCACATCCCTGTCCTTCTGTATGAAATGCTGTCACAAAGATGGGGCTAGACTTTCCAAGGCTAGCATCTTGATCTCAGCTCAGCTAACTATCACCTGGACTTGACAGATCACTACGGGAGTCACTAAAATAGCGCTCTGCAACATCAAGAAAGCTGGCTAGCACAGCACATCTTAAAAGCAGTGTGGATGTACCTCCATCACTTGGCTGTTCTGTTGAATCTTAGCGTGTTCAGATCTAAGATCGTTGAAGGCCCCACACAGAGCAAGTCTGCTGCCCTCAGGGGTCACATTCATGTGTATCGCTTTGCTTGTGCACCGTAGTTTATTATCATAACCCCTTCTCTACCACTAATACCACAGCGGTCCCCTCCAGTGCCCTGCCTCCAGGGCAAGAAGCACATAGGAATTCAACATTCAAAATGCTGTGAGGGGTCAGCACCTGGAGATTCCAGTGCTGCCTCCGGTCCTGAGACACACTTCTCAGACAGACACAATTTGAGCATGTGGTGCAGTCGGGACTAGAGATGATTGCAGCCTCCAGCTGTTGTTTAATTTCTGTCGTCACACTTGAGAAACTGTAACTGCTGATGTTTAACCCACAGGTGGTCCTAGCTCTACCTTACGACACCCCCGTGCCTGGATATATGAACAACACTGTGAACACTATGCGCCTCTGGTCGGCTCGAGCGCCAAACGACTTTAACCTTCAAGACTGTACGTACAGCCTGGTCCCTGCTCTCTTTGTGTACATTGCATCTTGATGGCTGGTTAGAGACAAATTGAGGTTAAGAGAAAAGCTTTGAGTTTCTGATCTTAGATCTTCATTAAGTGAGAAGGCATGTTTGTTTGTTTGATTGATTTGAGACAAAGTGTGACTATGTAGCCTTAGCTAGTCTAGAACTTACAATGTCTACCAGGCTGGCCTTGAACACACAGAGATTGACTTGCCTCTACTTCCTGAGTGCTGAGATTAAAGCCCTATGCCGCCATGCCTAGCTAGACTGTTATTTTTTGTTGGTATAGAACATATTTTTTAAAGTTTTTTTAAACATTTTTGATTAATTCTTTATGAATTTCACATCATGCACCTCAATCTCCCTGTCCCTTCATATCCATCCTCTGCCCTTGCAACCTCCCACTCAAAAGAAAATAAAACAAGATAGGATTTTTAAAAAGTCTCATTGTGCAGTATGTCCCAGTGTGTCCCACAGTACACCCCTTTGTCCACACATCTTTAATTGCAAATGATTATTGCAGTGAATCACTGATCTGTTACACTATCTATACTGGATTCTCGTGGGACTCCTCTTAGATATCCTGTTGGTGCCCTGTGTTATGGAGATTCTGCAGCTTTGGATCTGCAGGACCTGCCCTTTCACCAGTTCCGGCTGTTCATAGATGGGGTAGACATTGAGGTGGGCCAACCCGACGGTAGCTGAGTTGGTCAGCCCACCAACTCTCCTGCAATCACACCACCAGGGCAAACTCTCCAGCACTACCCCAGCTAACTCACCCAATCCTGCAGCCAGCAAGGGGCAGGGGCATCTCTCCTGCTCTGATGCCTTTGGGGCCAGCTTACACTCCCCTTCACCACAAGGTCCAGCTCCACTGTGCTGCCCAGATGAGGGACAGGCCCCACCCTCCCAAGTGCTGCAGCGAGGGTCAGGGCTGGCTCTCCCACTCTCATGACCTCACGACCAACTCTCCCACCAGCTGCCCTTGGTGGTTGGGGTGACACGTTTTAAAGCCATACTTCAGTCTGGCATTGAACTCTCCTGGGAAGCCCAGAGTTAAAGTTTATTGAAACCCTTTAGATGTTTAGAAATCTTAGGAGTTATATGTGGCAGGACATTGGATGAGATCAAAGGACTTGCTCCAACAAGTCTGTTTATTGCTTTTCTGCATTGCTTTCAGTTAATGTTGGAGACTACATTCAGGCTGTGCTGGACCGGAACCTGGCTGAGAATATCTCCAGGGTGCTCTACCCCAATGATAACGTGAGTAACTCAGGGGCAGCTTGGACAGCTTACTTCCCAGAGCCTCTCTCCAGGAACCTATCAAACACAAGTACAGAATAAGCTGTGTCCCTTCTGTAACTTTCCCCTCTGTCAAGTAAGGATGACAAATCTGTACAATTCATGAGATCAAATTGGTATTTTGATTTGATTAGTGGTTCCATCAATTGGGAAGATCCCTAGATATATTTCAAAACAGGACTTGGATATAAGATGAATGAAATGTTAAGGAAGGCTGATTTTGTATCCAGATAGAATCTCCATTGGCAAAGTTAGAATTGGGAAGATTGCCTTCCTAGTCTCTACCATGCTCACCTTACCTGCCTTCTGTCCCCATGGTGGTCCTTAGATCAGACTAGAGAACTAATGCCTGCTTTTTCTGCCATTAGCTGGATCCTTAAACTTTTATGCAGCTTGTTATCCTAATGCTATTCTAAAAGCTGTCTGCCTACCTGCCTGTCTGTGCATGTGCAGGCATGCATGCACCATGACATATATGTGGAGGTCGGAGGATAACCTTGAATGTCAGTCTTTGCCTTCTGGGGAGTCTCCTGTCTCTACTTCCCATCTACCAGTAAAGGCACTGGAATCACAGAGGACTTCCATTCCCAAGCATGCTGGGCATTCAGACTCAGGTCCCCGAATTCTCTCAGCAAGTGCTTCATCCACTGAGCCTGTTCCCAGTTCTGGTTTTGTTTATGAGACAAGATCTCTTATCTAACCCTAGATGGCCTGGAACTCACTAAGTAAGCCAGGCTAACCTTGCACTCTCAAGGAGCCCCATGCCTTTGCCTCCAAGTGCTGGGATTACAACAATGCACCAGAATAGACAGTTTAAGGACTTAGTGTTTGTTTGATGTGTGGAGCTTGATTCCCAGAGACCTCTGCAAAGTCCTAGTTGACTTAAACATATGGAATGCAACTTTTCTATGGATAAAATTAAGTTCTTGAAGATGTAATGATTCTTCTTGGAAGTAATTTCAGAGGTGACCTAATTAGTACTTTGTGTCACAACAATGGTAGAAACTAAAGATTCTGAGGACCAGAATGCAGTTTGGGCTGGATGTCTACTTGGTGATGAACCAACGGCTCTAAGAGGGGAGGAAGGAGAATGTGATGTAACATTTTTCAGGAATTTAATGAGATGTGTCATTTTTCTTTTGAAGAAAGACACAGTGCTGTCAGTGCATTTCAGAGGAGTCACTAACCCAAGAGCAACAGGTTGTTCCTCTGATGGTCAGAGTGAGACTGTTCTTCTGATGGACAGAGTGAGACTGTTCCTCTGATGGTCATAGTAAGATTGTTCCTCTGATGGACAGAGTGAGACTGTTCCTCTGATGGACAGAGTGAGACTGTTCCTCTGGTGGTCATAGTAAGACTGTTCCTCTGATGGACAGAGTGAGACTGTTCCTCTGGTGGTCAGAATAAGACTGTTCCTCTGATGGTCATAGTAAGACTGTTCCTCTGATGGTCATAGTAAGACTGTTCCTCTGATGGTCATAGGAAGATTGTTCCTCTGATGGTCAGAATAAGACTGTTCCTCTGATGGTCATAGTAAGACTGTTCCTCTGATGGTCATAGTAAGACTGTTCCTCTGATGGTCATAGTAAGACTGTTCCTCTGATGGTCATAGGAAGACTGTTCCTCTGATGGTCATAGGAAGATTGTTCCTCTGATGGTCATAGTAAGATTGTTCCTCTGATGGTCATAGTAAGACTGTTCCTCTGATGGTCATAGGAAGATTGTTCCCCTGGTGGTCAGAGTGAGAATGTACTCATATCTGTAGTCTTCCACCAGCCAATCATGGGACTATAGAATTCTGTAACTGGAAAGGGCTACCTTCTGTCAAAACCAAACCTGACTTGAATTGGAAATACTCATCTGTAGTAATCAGCATGGTGTATTAAGTTATCATGAGATTTAAAGAAAAAAATGGCAAGACTTTGGGGTTAAGTATCCCTCAAGATACTGTCTTGTTTTTGCTTTGTTTTTTCAGAGTGGGTCCATAACATGTGTGTGTGTTGGTTATAAAAAAAATCATTTTTCTTCTCAAATATGGCCATTGCCAGTGTCCAGACTTCAACCTTTCTTATAAGAATCTTAGCCGGGCGTTGGTGGCGCACGCCTTTAATCCCAGCACTTGGGGGCAGAGGCAGGCGGATTTCTGAGTTCGAGGCCAGCCTGGTCTACAGAGTGAGTTCCAGGACAGCCAGGGCTATACAGAGAAACCCTGTCTCGAAAAACCAAAAAAAAAAAAAAAATAAAAAAAAAGAATCTTGCTGTTCTTCTCGCTCCACCCCTAGTGAGTCGCGTGCTCTGCCTAGGGCCCTGAAAGGCTTTTCTGATCATGGGCAGAGTAGATATGGAGTCTGAGCAGCACCTGACTTGCTCCCTTGGTCACCGTGCTCTGACTCCTCTGCGTTAAAGAGTCCAGGGGCACTTGATGGACCATCCTGCTCCTCCCCACCCTCATCTCCAGGAGCAACTCTGACCCTGTGCATTTACCTCACAAAGTCTGAGTCGTCCTTAGGACTCAAACCAAGAATTACTAGATCATCTAGATCTAAAAGTACTGTGCCTTAACATTTTTAAAGAAATCCTTCTCAATTCTATCTCCCCACTATTAAAGACAGATAATTTCATTCCAGGACTTGAATAATTCTCTAGATTAATAGATGCTTAATTTCATCATAAGCAGGGTCATGATGCTTTTTATTATTTTTATAATGATACCTTCATTTTAAATTGTATAGCAATATATGCCATTAGAAAAAAATAAAGCTATATAAAACAAAGTAAAGAAATATATAATACTACTATCTTAAAAGTCTCATTGTTACTATTACCCTAGACAATTTTATTTTAATAATGAAATTGTCGTTTCTTCTATTTTTATCAAAGATACACATGTTTGGAAAGACAAGTTTGGAAAGGTAAGCTGTCGTCTATTTTCAGGAAGCTGTAACTTCATGAAGTAATAACATGAAGTTGATACTACTTCATGCTCTGTCTATGCCCTCGATTGTTAGTTTGATCTCCCACTTCTAAAGACAAGCCTAAGCCTCACCTTCTCCATCATAGAAACGTTTCCCTTCCATTCTCTCTGTATGAATACAGAGTCTACACTGGGCTCCTCACTGGTGTTTGCTAAGTGTAAATTCACGTCCCTGCCCTCGTTCTGGGGGCTTGTGCTTACCTCCCATTTGAGGCCATTGTTTCTAGGTCCCTGTGTTTTGCACCTCTGGGTTTGCTCACCGTTTCTGGTACCATGCATTCCTCCAGACCTCCTGGGAATGGGTGCCTGTGAGCTGAATTTCCTTGAGACCTCGTGTGTCTCAAATGTGTTTGCATCTTGACCACTCTGTTCGCCTGGATACAGAGCGGATTCTACTTGTGTTGCCATTATTGTTACTGACAAGGGCAGCGTCGTTTTGATGCGGTTAATTTCTGTGAATGATCTGTTGATGCTGGCAGAGCCAACAGTGATTGTCTGTGTTTTGCAGTCTGGTTGGGAGAAGACAACACTCAACTTTCACTCAACACTTTTACTCTCCTCCCCCAGACACATTTTTCAACATGAGATCATTGGCACCCGGCCTTAATAGTGCCTTCACTGGAGTCTTAACCACCTCCTAAAAATCCTGCTCCTATCCAAGTTAGGAAAGGAAATGGCTCAACTGCAGGGTTTCTTGAGGTCCATGGTCAGCTGTCCCTAGGCAGCTCTCACGTGACCTTTCTCTCCATCTGTACCCCTACTTTCAATGGAATTAATGCTGCCAATTTCTGAGCATCTCCCCGTCCCACGGAGAGCTCTGATATACAAACTGAATCGCCCCTGGCTCTTCTCCACTAGCAGGCCAAGAACTGGCTTTTTTCAATCTTCTGGCTGGATTTCCGCACGCCCACCTGTTTCTCACCATCAAGAGATGTTTTTACTGGGCTAGAGGGATGCTCAACAGTTAGCAGCTGGTACCTCTCATGCAGAAGGCCTGAGTTCTGGTCCCACAATCAGGTTACACCACCTATAACTATAATGCCAGGGATTCTGATGCCCTCCTCTGGTCGCTGAAGGCACTGAACCTGACTTCACACACACACACACACACACATACACACACACACACACACACACACACACACGCACACACACTTTTTCTCTCTTAAATTAAAAATAGATCCTTTTTTTAAAAAAACTATATTAAGAAATTCTTTGTTTAAAAACAAAACACCTAAAGAGTTACTGCTGTTCAAGCTTCTTCATCTTTTATCTGGACAGCTTTTGGCTGTCATTTGAACAGGGTTTCAGGGAAGCAAACGTTGATACGAAGGTTCACCGTGTCACCTCTCCGCAGACATCAGGCAGGGGACACTGATCACATTTGGGTCACAGCTCCACTGTGACCCTCTCTCACTCGGGTTCCTTGGCTTGAAGTTTTTTGAAGGGAAGGAGCTGAGGCTGAAGCAGGAGTACTTTGTGGTGGCTGCGACCCTGCAGGATGTCATCCGGCGGTTCAAGGCCTCCAAGTACGGCTCCAAGGATGGCGTGGAAACCGTGTTTGATGCCTTTCCAGATCAGGTGAGTGTTCAGACCAGTGGCTCTCAACCTTCCTAATGCTTCCTTCAACCTTTGAACACAATTCTTCATGCTCTGGTGACCCCCCCCCCAACCATAAAATTATTTTGTTGCTACTTCATAACTGTGATTTGCTGCTATTATGAATTGGAATGTAAATATGCAGGATATCTGATATGTGTCCTCTGTGAAAGGGTTGTTCAGCCCCAAGGGGGCTGTGACCTGCAGGTGGAGAGCCCCTAGTTCAGACTGTGGCCATAGAGGAGGCCACAGGGAAGAGTTCCATTAGATTTACTCTCTCCCAGTGCTCAGAAAGTTAGGCAAGCAGGGTTTCCAGGAAGTGGGAGCTCAGAGCTTCTTCCAGATGTTTTCGAGAACAGGAAGTCAGATGCTGGGCTGCACTCACCTCCATGCCAATGTCTTTTCTCTACCAGGTAGCCATCCAGCTGAATGACACACATCCTGCGCTCGCCATCCCGGAGCTGATGAGGATTTTTGTGGACATTGAAAAATTGCCCTGGTCCAAGGTCTGGATAAGCCGGCTTCTTTGTCTTTAAATCATTCGGACTATCTGGGCTGAAGGACTCCCGAGAGGTTCCTTTGTTTGTGTTCAAAATAAGTTTCTGTTGCTAGCTTCCCACAGTTGAAGGTATAGTTTGTCCTGGTGCCAACATATCTCCATCCTTAGTGTTCTACAAGAACTAAACTAAAGCCTAAGCAGAAGCAAGCAAGGGCAGCAGGGGGCACCGGTGGCCGTGTTAAGGATTATACTGTGTTAGACATTTTCTTTATCAAATGATTTGAAAGTAAATAATCTAGCACCAGAAGACAGCTAACTAAGTGCACCCCTATAGCTTTGGGGTCAGCACTTTATATGCGTGTGTGGTGGGAGCTGGGGGTGGGGGGCAGTGTGTGCACAAGCTTGCATGTAGGGGACAGCCTTGGGTGTTGTGCCTCAGGGGCCATCCACCTTATTTTTTGAGACGAAGTCTCTTATTAGGCTGGAACTCATCAAATAGACTAGGTAGCTGGTTAGTGAGCCCAGGGATCCTCCTGCCTCTGCCTCTGCCTCTGCCTCCCCAGTGATTTTGTCGTTTGATGAGGGTGCTGGGGATAAAACTCAGGTCCTCATGCTTTTAATGCCAGCACTTTACTGCCTGAGTGATGTCCCCAGCCCCCGGGGGGTCAGAATTTTAAACGTTATTTTGTGTCTGCTAAATGTTAAAGTTTTATTCCAGAGCTTTGAGTAATTGATAGTTAATAATAAAAGACAAGGAATGACAACAGAAAAGGCTTATCAAAATGTCATCTAGTATCTTATCAGTCTTACCAAAAAGCTTTTTCTTTCCCTGAAAAAAATAAAGTGTAACAGTGTTACCCAGACTCAGTAGAATCAAGTGCGCCTGACTGTGCGCACTCAGATACACCTGTGGAACACAGTGGGCGCTGAGAAGCACTTGACTCTATGGGGGAGAGGGGTGCTGACAGGCCAGCAACTGACCCTCCCTCTCTTCTGTAGGCATGGGAGATCACAAAGAAGACCTTTGCCTACACCAACCACACGGTGCTCCCAGAGGCCCTGGAGCGCTGGCCAGTGGAACTGGTGGAGAAGCTGCTGCCCCGACACTTGCAGATCATTTATGAGATCAATCAGAAGCATTTAGACGTACGTCATTGTGAAATGACCTCTCAGGAGAATTCAGCTGTAACGTGCCAGGGTGGCTACAGTGTTCTTCTTTCCTAAATAGGGGAGGCCTTGGCATATTTCAGTCACTAATAAAAGTGCTTATGTCTGGGTAGGGCTCTGTTAAACCCGTGTCCTTGAAAGTGTAAAATGGAGAGATGGCTTCTCTGCAAATAGCTCTACCTCTCCGGGAAGGGTTCTTCTCACTCCATCAGAGATTTTGCTCGGGCCATGCATAGCATCCAAGGGCTGCTTTAAAACCCCAGTGGCCAGCAACATCTGTGTCTTCCTTCACCTAGAGAATCGTGGCCTTGTTTCCTAAAGACATCAGCCGCATGCGGAGGATGTCTCTCATTGAAGAGGAAGGAGGCAAAAGGATCAACATGGCCCATCTCTGCATCGTGGGCTGCCATGCGGTGAACGGTGTAGCAAAGATCCACTCGGACATCGTGAAGACCCAAGTGTGAGTGTAGCTGCTGGAGCTGCAAGCCTCACCTGGATCCAGGGGTGCAATGATGCTGCTTAGCACAGGGTGTGCTTCCAGACGGAAGGGCCTGGGAGACCCTTCAAGTGCTGTCCTACAGAGAGAACTGTTTCCTTAAAAAAGAAAGAAACACAAAAATGCCTTCTCTCTGTATCTTTCTAATTCTAGATTTACAAGCAAAAAAAAAAAACAACTATTCTGCTGAAAAACTTGATATATGTGTCACAGCCAGGAAGTCAGATGGAGGGGACTAGATTTGGGGCAATTGTTTGTGAATTGCAAATGGATCTCTTCTATTTAAAATGATAGCCAGGTCCTCCCTTCACCTTTATCTAGTCTTTCTGAGCCTACCCTTGGCTTCTTGAATGTAACTCTGAACATTGCCCAGCAAGCAGGGCTCTGCCCACTTCAGTCAGAGTCAATGGCTTGTCTCTTCTCTCTCTAGCTTCAAGGACTTCAGTGAGCTAGAACCAGACAAGTTCCAGAATAAAACCAACGGGATTACCCCGAGGCGCTGGCTTTTACTCTGCAACCCAGGGCTGGCTGACTTGATAGCAGAGGTAAAAGGAGGTGCTGAGGGGGAGGCTGGTGGGAATGGGAGGCAAATGGAGGTGTGTGGCAGATCCTACTGGGGGCAGGGCTGGCTTCTGAGTGAGTGATACATGCTGTTGAGCAGGGACATCCTTTTATTATTATTATTTTTTAGTTATGTGTTTATGGAAAGAGTATAAGCACATGGGTGCAGGTGACCTTGGAGGTCAAAATAGGATGTGTATCTCCTGAAGCTGGTATTACAGCCAGTTGTGAGTCTCCCTATATGGGAACCAAACTTGGGTCCCCTGCAAGAGTAGTATGTGCTCTTAATCACTGAGCCATCCCTTCATCCCCTATCTTGAAATTCTTCTATTTTCAACAAGGGATGCACAAATTACATAGCAGTTCATGACCAAGTGTCTGAGTGACCCATAGATGGAGTAGGGTGTCCACTAGTAATGAAGGAAAACAATCTCAGAGACGTCACAGAACCTGGGTTCTTGGTCATCTTCATATGTAAGTTTCTTATATTTAAGGTTCTTCCCATGTAGAATGTCTAGCCTCTTTTGTGAGCAAAACAAGCCGTTTGTGAACTGCCAGGCATGAGAGCCCCATACCACACACTAGCAAACTATGGTGGGCGTGCTCACGGTCTCGGGCTAAGATCTCATTTTCCCTTAAATTGATAGAAAATTGGAGAGGATTATGTGAAAGACCTGAGCCAGCTGAGGAAGCTCCACAGTTTCGTGGGTGATGACATCTTCCTCCGGGAAATAGCCAAAGTCAAGCAGGTGAGACTGCCAGGCACAGCTCCCTACCCTCTCCCTGAAGTGGAGGGTTCGGGCTCCAGATGATGACACCCAAGGCGTCCGAGTGAGGAGAGCTCTGGTCTGTTCACTCTCCACAGGAAAATAAACTGAAATTCTCCCAGTTCCTGGAAAAGGAGTACAAGGTGAAGATCAACCCATCGTCCATGTTTGACGTCCATGTGAAGCGGATCCACGAGTACAAACGGCAGCTTCTGAACTGCCTGCATGTGATCACCATGTACAATCGTGAGTTTCCCCGGAGCCCCCCAGTATCCCCTCTCAGGGGTGGAAGCATCGGTCTCGAGGTATCCCACCATCTCCACCGCAGTCAGCTTTCTTTCTGTCTGTATCCATCTTTAAGGCATCAAGAAAGACCCTAAGAAGTTCTTCGTGCCAAGAACAGTCATAATTGGTGGCAAAGTAAGTTGGCTGAATTTCATGGGAACTTAAGGGCTCTAGTCTCTTGCTACTTGCCTTCTTTATCGATGGGACCTTCTCTCCACACATTGCTGTTCTCCCTCAAGGCTGCCCCAGGATATCACATGGCCAAGATGATCATAAAGTTGATCACCTCCGTGGCAAAAGTGGTGAACAATGATCCCATGGTCGGCAGCAAGTTGAAGGTCATCTTTTTGGAGAACTACAGAGTGTCTCTTGCTGAAAAAGGTGGTGTCCTCATTGCAAAGTATAGGGGAGGCTCAGGGCAAAATATGGGCTCACTTGGGGTGGACATGGAGTGGACCCCAGGGAGCTAGTAGCACAATAGAAGGCAAACTAAGGTGGTTTCTACAGTGACCCAAGTGGCCTACAGGGTTGGTGTCACACGATCATGTCTGCAAGTGCCTGGTTCTTCTATCTCGAGAGCCTGTGATGGTAGAGATGCTAATGTTTGGCCATGGTCCTCTGCAAGAGGGAGGGAAGGTCTTCAGTTGCTAGCCCAAGTTTTACAAGAGAACACCAGCTCCCTACTCCCAGATGATGGCCCTCTGGTCACTGCATGGAGGAAGGGTTGTCATTTGTTCATGTTGTGACAGTGAATGAGGACAGAAACGACACTGCCAAAGCACGAGGCTTAGAAATACACTCAAGAATCAAACACAGAGTTCACACCCAGGGACAGGCAGGCAGGAAGCCAACGTCCCTTTCTCTACCACAGGGACCTTTGCTTTTTCACAGGACATACTGGCAGAGAGGCCACCCACCAGCCAGTGCCAACTGTGTATTCACCTACTTCTGAGATTAAAAAGAACTAAGAGTCAACTTTCTCTTCATGGCATTTTGGGCTCCCATGAGGTTACGGCTCAAATGCCTCTGCATAAAGAGGAAGGAGCCAGGTTCCTAAAATTAAAAATGAGTTACAAATATAATCCACAAATAAGCTCTCAAAACCAGGCAGACTTGGGATTGATTTGTGGTTGAAGAGACTTGGGGGTTCTGGTGGCTCTGATTTCCAGAAGGGGCAGAATGTGAGTGTCTAGCCCCAGGCACAAAATACCTCAATTGCAGGGACAGTGAAAGGAACAAGGGAAGACAATTCAGTCCCTTGCAAAAAGAAGAGTTAAAGAAAGTCCTGGGAATTTTTTGGGCCAAGAAATAGAAGTTGCAGTGTTTTGTAAAGCAGAAGAAATAAAAATGGAGAGATGAAAAGGTAGAGAGCTGATGTCCAGTTTATAACTCAGCACAAATCAGACACTCTTTTACACTTTATAGTCCAAGAAAGAGTGGTATAAGCAATGGGTACATCGCACATCCCAAATGGGCACAGTATCTGCCTGGGTCAAGGAGAAAGTTAGATCTGTCCTTCCAGCCCGCTGAAGGTGAACCATTATATGCACATATTCATCATTGACAAAAGACCGGCTAGGTCAATTCTCACATAAAATCAGGCATCTGGAGGGAATCACCACGTTGACTTGGCCTGCTTACAGTCATTCCAGCCACAGACCTGTCGGAGCAGATTTCCACTGCAGGCACAGAAGCCTCCGGGACAGGCAACATGAAGTTCATGCTGAACGGGGCCTTGACCATTGGGACTATGGATGGAGCCAATGTGGAGATGGCAGAAGAAGCCGGGGAGGAGAACCTGTTCATCTTTGGCATGAGGGTAGATGATGTGGCCGCTTTGGACAAGAAAGGGTGAGAGACCTACTCCCTTTTGTTGAGCAGGTAGCCCTAGGAAGGGACATTACTCCTCAGGCAGGCATCCCACTGAGACCTGGTCTCATGAGATGTAGAGACAGAACATGAGAAATCAGGGCCTCCTAGCCACAGGTAGCCTTAGTTACACAGCCAGGGTAACTAAAGGATGCTTAGGGCCGATACGTGGACAAGTTGCCCACAGTCACCAGTCATGGCAGCTCAGTGAGCCATCTAGCTTCCTGTGTTTGGGGGTTTTTACATTGATCAAAAGATGAAGCAATAGCTAGTCAGATGTTTTTGTCATGTTAAACCATAACTGGTGCTCCTTTAAGACAGTGGTTCTCAACCTATGAGTTAAGACCCCTTTGAGGTTTGAATGACCCTTTCACAGGGCCACCTAAGATCATCAGAAAACACAGATTTTACACTATGATTCACAACTGTAACAAAATTACAATTATCAAGTAGCAATGAAATAATTTTGTGGTTGGGGGGGGGTCACCACAACCTGAGGAACTGTATTGAAGGGACGGCAGCATTAGGAAGGTTGAGGACCACTGCTGTACCTCTGAGTAATGGACCAAAACAAGGCACAGAGTAAACAGGGATGTATCTCGGCGACATTTGTTCCCATATAATATCTAGTTGATTAACCTGAGTACAAGATAGAACCCAAAGGAACCCTAGGAAATTCAGAGGATGTTAAATACACTTTCTGACCCTTAGAAGTAAGTTTCACTCAATAGCAACAAGTTTTATGAATCTGTGGATTCAAGGAAAGCAGCTAGTTCCCTTAATACCATGCTATTTAAACCATAGTTGACTTTTAAATAAACCTTACCATAGTCTATCAGATTAGAAGCGAATTTTCATAATCTATTGCTCTTAATGCTTTCCAATAAAAAAATTGAATCAGTAGGGAGGAGATTGATTAGAATCTAGTTTTAAAAAGTAATTTGTACCCACATTGAAATCTGTAATGATTTCTATAAATACTGATGTTTCTGTGTGTTATCTGGTGTTCTGCTCATCACACACACTGACACGGCCTTTTCTTTCCTCCCCCACCCACCCTTTCACTACAGGTATGAGGCCAAAGAATATTATGAGGCCCTTCCAGAACTGAAGCTGGTCATTGACCAAATTGACAATGGCTTCTTTTCTCCCAATCAGCCTGACCTCTTCAAAGACATCGTCAACATGTTATTTTATCATGACAGGTGAGTAACTACATGGGATGATTTGACATGGGAAGATGGGACACAAAGATCTCTAACTAGCAGCAACCCACTCAGGTAACTTAGCACAGACCTATGATCTGATTCATTATCATAAGCTTGGGGGCATCCTCCACAAATGGCTAAGGCTTGACTCAAGTCTTGTGTTCTTTCTCTCTTTCCACCGACATCCTCAACTCTCACATGCATATACGTGTGAACATATTTGCATATGAGAACCACAAAATGGTGGATATTCTTGTTGGTAAGCCAGGCATGCTTGACAGTAAGCAAAAGATAAGTTAAAGTAGATCCATGTTAAAGTTATCCACTTTAAAGTTAAAGGAATCTCTGTTAATGGAGGTGTTCTGTTTCTCTTCCAACCTTGCATCCACAAAAAAACATAAACAGATTTAAAGTCTTTGCAGACTACGAAGCCTATGTCAAGTGTCAAGAAAAAGTCAGTCAACTGTACATGGTAAGTGTCTGGTGGGTTTTAAATAGTTTGCTATGGTTTACTAATTGTTTCCTTTAAAGGAAATCCAAATAACAGGGTCCCACTGACCAATCAAACCTAGGGAAGCATGGATGAGTATTTGTATAAGGCTGAGTTTGATAGCCTTCTCCCACACGTACCACCAAGAGAAAGAGAGAGAAAAGAGGAGTAGAAACTAGTGAGAGAACTTTCCAGATGTTCAGATCAAACTTTGCCTTTTGGCTAGTTTACAAGGCACCCCGGGAGGGCTATTCCAGAGGTTGGAATTTGAGATTTCTGTAACAATTGTAAACTTTAACATTACTCTAATTTAAAAAGCAAACCACCAGTGATTTGTATCCAAGGAGCACCTACCCTGTCCTGTCTCAGAAGCTCAGGGTACCTGCTTCAGAGGTGTGAGGGTCCCCTCTGTGCTGAGCTCTGCCCCTCTTCCCTCAAGCAGCCTGTATGTAACCCCAGGTTTCTTAGCCAGAACTACACGTCACAGTCACCAAGGCTGCTGTTTCCAAATACACAGGACAACTTACCCTTCACCCACAGTGATTACTCAGTGGTGGGTAATCCTCCACTGATGTTTGAAAAACAAGATTATTCTAAGACAAGTCCCAGTTTAGTTGGATTGGAACTGACCTGGTAGTCTATGAAGAGTAGCCTGGTAAATACCTCCCCTGGACCAGCCTTGTAGTAAGACCAGATCATTAGAATATAAATGTACTGAAAGAAGAGAGGTTTATATATGATTACTTAAAAACTTGAGCTTTGTAAATAAGCCTCCTCCTGCAGATATGCCTTGTCTAATGGCCCTTCAGGTGTGTCTTGTAAAAGCATTGGGGGATGGGGGGAAGGTTACCGGAAGCGCAAGCTCTGAGCTGAGACTCCAGGATGCCTTCTTCTCCATTCTTTTACCAAGGCAGATGACTCTGGTGATGGTACAGGTTATCACCTGCAGTCATCCTAGCCAGCCCTCTGGGGTCTTAAAATGAGATCCTTCGAGCTTGTGCTGTTTTGAAGCCAGCCCTCATCTTCTAGGTTGAGTCAGATGACTCTCCTAACAGCTAAGTGCAAGTTCAAGACCTGGAGAAACAGAAATTAGTAACAACAGGAAAGGAAAACATGAGCAAGGGCAAGGACTGAGGGTAAGGACAGTCAGACACAGTGGGGCTTCCGTTAAAATTAAACCCAAACCCAAAAACATGCGTCGGGAGCGCAGCATTCAATCATGCCTGCGTGATTCATTAGTGTAGACTACAGCTTTCGACTCTTGATAGTGATTGATTGCGTTGCTGAGGGTAATAAACTCGACCTGCATGGCTAGGAAGTGGACATGCTAACCATTTCCATTGGTTTTATGTTTATGTAGACGTCTCCAAACCTGAATTGGCTGTCATGCTGTTTTGGCATAGCTTATGGTAGGAGGGTAGTTTAATTCTTAAGTTAAAATTTTCCTAATGTGTTAACAACTTTGAATAACTTCCAATAAACTCACAGAGATCTAAAAAAGAAAAAAGAAACTGTAAGCCAAATATATTTTTATACTCATAAAAAAATGTAGGATTTTGAAATATTTTTCATTGCAAATAAGACCTTGGTTCACCCTCTTTTGAAACCCCAGTGGGGTTGTGGGGATTCAGAACAAACATAACGGGGCACAGGCCTTCAAAGGACACAAAGCTAAGTGGGCCAACCCAGACTTCCACTGCTTTGCTAGCTAATGTTCTCGGATTTTCAAACTTTCTGAGTCAAGGTTAAATCTCTTCACATCTGCCCACAGACTGTAATATTAGTCCCTTTCTCTGCTTTTAGCTGAAGGAGAGCTTGTTCCATTTATTTCTAGGATTTATTGTTTTTGTATTTATGTGTGCTCTGTGTGTGGGTGCTGAGTATGCAGGGTGTGTGCAGGTACTCATGGAGGCTGAAGAGTTATGTGCTACCTGGCAGGTGCTGGGAACTGAACTCACGTCCTCTAAAAGAGCAACAAGTGCTCTTAACCACTGAGCCATCCCTCCAGCCCCAGGTCTCTCCATTTCTAATAAAGCATGAAAAATACAGCTTACATGCTAACCAATCAGAGAATTCCCACCCACCAATTCATTCATCCTTGCTCGCTCTATCTCTCTCTCTCCCTCCCTCCTTCTCATATACTCTCTCTGTGTGTCTCCAGTGTCCCTATCTTTCTTTCCTGTCCCTTTCCCCCTCCCCCTTCTCCCAACTTTCTGTCTCCTTTCCCTGTCCCCCACCTCTCCTCTCTTCTCCCCTCCCCTCCCCTGCCCTCTCCCCCCCCGCCACCCCTCCCCCCCCCCCCCCCGGCATATCCATGCAATCACTCTAGCTCACTTGCTTTCTTGCCCTCCCTCCCTCTCTACCTAACTCTTTCAGGACAGGGTTTCTATATAGCCCAGGCTGGTTTAGAACTTGAAATCTTCTTGCCTTAGTCTCTTGAAGGTCAGAATTACAAGCATCCACCACTACACAATGCTCACGGGTTCTCTTCAAATGAAAAACACTTTGTCATCCCTAAGAGAATCTCTCTTATGAATATCTTCTGGATTTGAAGAGCGCCCTGTCTGCTCCAGCTGGCTGTCAGCAGAGCAAGCTCATTTATAAACCACCCTCCTTCATTCCTGCCATTCCTCTATGGAATGAGTTTGGCCTGATGTTTGTCAAGCTTGCCCAGCACACAGGTCCTGGACTGTACATATTTATGTTATTCACAGAATCAAAAAGCCTGGAACACAATGGTACTCAAAAACATAGCTGCCTCAGGGAAGTTCTCCAGTGACCGAACAATTAAGGAGTATGCCAAGGACATCTGGAACATGGAGCCTTCGGATCTGAAGATTTCCCTATCCAACGAGTCCAGCAATGGGGTCAACACCAACGGGAAGTGAATGTTCAGATCTACTCTCATTCAATAGCTCCTTATTGAACTTGAGTACTTTAGAGCTTCCCTCATCATCTCTTCTCGGCCTTTTGGCTAAGATCAAGTGTAGAGCTTCCCTCATTCTGTTTTGTTATTGAATAGTTAAATGTCTCTGGGGATGGGAAGGGGAAATGTATATCTGTATTAGAGCTAAAAATAAAATGTCAGCTTCCAGTTGTCAATCAGTAGTCTGCTAGGATTCCTTTCCTCAAAAGTAATTGACTTCCCCCCCCCCGCCAAAGCTCCCAGGGACTAAACCACCAACCAAAGAATACACATGGAGGGACCCATGGCTCCAGCTGCATATGTAGAAGGGGATGGCCTTGTCTGTCCTCAAAGGGAGGGGAGGCCCTTGGTCCTGTGGAGGCTCGATGCCCCAGTATAGGGGGATGCTAAAGCAGGGAGGCGGGAATGGGTGGGTGGGTGGGTGGGTGAGCACCCTCATAGAGGCAAAGGGGAGGGAGGATGGGATGGGGGATTTGTGGAGGGGAAACCGGAAGGGGGACATTTGAAATGTAAATAAATAAAAAAACCAATAAACAAGTAATCAGATAACTGGAAAACTGCTTGGAACTGTTTAATGCCATGAACTAAGGTAAATATTTTCTTTCTTATACTACTGTTGGAGTCCAAGCTCCAGGCTGCTGTCTGGGTCTGTTCAAGCTGTTATAACAAAAGGTGTTAATCCAGATAACTTACAAACAACATAAATTTAGTCTCACAGTTCTGGAGATGGAAAACATCCAGGATGAAAAGACCCACAGGCTTCAGTATCTGGTGAGAGCCACTTTCTGGGTCCTAAATGGTACCTTCTCATCCTGTCCTTTCCCAATGGAAGAAACAGAAAGTACTCCTTTAGACCTGTGTTTTGGGACCTAATTCCATTCATTGGAGCCTGGCTCTCCACCTTTGAAAGCCTCTGCCTCCTGATACCATCATACTGACTGGTAAATTGTAGCACAGGAGCTTGGGGGCAGACACTGCATTCATACACCAGTATCCACTTACACATACCCCAGCAGGTTTCATAGGTGGGCATTTATAGATGAGATCAGATCACACTAAATTCTGATTCTCATGTTAAGGATTTGGCATGATCCTCAAGGCAGATGATGATGAACTAAAGAACATTCCATACAGCTTTGTTTGTTCAGATGGCAGGTAAACCATGTGAAAGTCTCAATGGCTTCAGCTCGTCCAAGCCACCCAGTGCAATTTTGCATAAAGAAACCACCCAGCTCAGGTGAGGTTTGTACCACATCTTCGTTGGAGATTTCTGCTGGTCCCAGCCTTCATGCCCACTGCTGGCTCAGGAAGTCTCTGCAGAAAAAGGACTTAGGTCAACCCACACTTGGACTGACTAACTCAGTGCTGCCTGGTCACCACTGCAGCGCAGGGGTCACAATTAGCAAGGGTTCTCACCTCACACTTCTTATCAGCATGGGGCTTTCACAGAGAAGATTGTGATGGAAGCCAGGAGGAAAGACAACCATTTTGACCCTGTCTTTGCTCCTGTAGGCACTGCGTGCAATTTCATAGAGCTGTAGAAGTAGCAAAGGCAAGAGTCGAAGGCAGTCATACACAGCTGGAGATCTCCTAGTCTGATTTCCCTGAAGGGAAAGGGACTGGGGGAGCTTCTCATCAAGTCAGAGACTGAGGGACCCTCCAGATCCTCAGGTGTCTGATTCTACAGCTAAGGACCAGAATGCCTATGACTGATGGACAATACTAATGATACTAATACGCTCACACTCCCTCTGAGCACCTCACTGCAAAGGCTCAAAGAATTGTTACAGGCCCACTCCAGCACAGGTTTGTTTAAAGGAAAACATTGTTAAAGGTGACTTGAGGGGTCTCACTTAGCCACAGACCCCAGGTGAGAGACCAAGCTACCCCCAACCCCAAACTCCTTTGCACTAAGTAGCTAAGGATGCCAATGATCATTGTTTAGTTCAGGGAACGTGGGTCTCTGGGAATGTAGAGGATCCACTATAACGTTAGAGACCTCTACGCTCCAAAGGTCAGCTAGATGAAGAAATGGTAGAGTTCTTGGGCTACCTGCTTTCCGTACTCCAGAGGCACTGTCCTGTCATCTTCACCATGCAAGATGAGAAGCGGGGAGGACAGAATCTTCACACTAGGAGCAGACATGAGAGAAACACCCAGTTTAAGAATTCAACCTAAGCTCTTAAGTTACATGTTTGCCCAAAGCACAAAAAAAAAAATCCTTCCAAAAAAACAATAGCTTTATGTGTGCAAAACTTCACCTACTAACCATTTTATCCTCATCTAAATTCCCCTCTGTTTCATTTGCTCATACAATTGAATTGAATTAATTCACAAAATACACATTGAAATGGTTGACTTCTGTACTGCTAATAGACCTTACCTTTTCTCTTCATTCTACTCTACTGTGTAATGCCTGAAGTATTTTTATTAAAAGTCTACAAGATAGAGAGATGGTCCAGTGGGTAACAGCACTGGATGTTCTTCTGGTCAACCCATGTGACAGCTCACAATCATTTGTAACTCCAGTCCCAGGGGATCCGACACCTCCTTGGGCACCAGACATACAATATGCACAAAGTGCCCACATACATGAAATTAAAATAAATAAATCTTTAAAACACTATGAAATAAAATAACTCAAATCACAAAACTACCAGAGAAGCTGAGTCTCTCTTGTAGCAATTTATTTACTTCTCCCCATAAAAGTAGTGGACGTACATCCCAGCTGTGATCAGACCCCTGTGGACGTGCATCCCAGATGTGATCAGACTCCTGTGGATGTGCATCCCAGGTGTGATTAGCCACATGATCAGCCCAGCTTGGGAATACAAACGGTCACTGGCATGCTCTTGGGTCCCACTCAGACACTTCCCTGTCTTTCCAAATTCATTACTAGAGGTGACTGCTCAGAACACTAGCTCTCCTCAGGTGCTGAAATAAGGAAAAGGATATAGTAACAACTGTTTATTTAGAAACATTCTTAAATTATTTCTATCATTGTATCTATTGCTGGGTCAGCCAGCTGGTATACCATGGTTTGGGCTACTTGGGGAGTAAGACCTAGCAGTGATAGGTCCCCCATAGATGGTTAGATGAGACCCTAGCAGCCTTTCCCGAGGTCTTTAAATGTAGAGAGCCATTGTAATGCCATATAGCCTCTAGGCAGAATTCAGCTGCCTGCATTTCACCTACACAGAGCTGAGGAATTCCAGCCACACCTCTTCCCACCTGACAGAGATGTCAGAGCTTCTCTGGCATTTCAAAGGAGCTACAGTTTCCTGCAAAAGGGGGTCAGTCGCCATCTCCTGCAGAGTAGCAGACCCTGTGAAAGTAACATCTGCCTGAGATCTGTTATGGCAACATCGCTCAGCCTGCTGGAGACCTGCTGAGAAGACTCGCAGCTTTGGGAGGGAGGGTCATGCCCCCAAAGCTTATATCCCCTGTTTCTCCTGAGTAAAGTTGGACTTTGAACAGCTATGTTGTCTTGGTCCGTGTTTCCTTTCGTCGTCCTACCCACCCATCCCTAAGTATCTTTTTCAGGTCACCAGTTCGCATGTAGCTGCAGGCGTCTACAGGTGGCGCCCAACGTGGGGCATATTTATGACAGAGAAAACAGCAGATCCTGAAATGTGTAGAGACCCTACTCCAAATCTAGTGTTCATCTCCTAGAACCAGCACGAAATCCAGAGAGGTGTAATGCCTATACCCTGGGTTCTCCTCTGGCCCGGTGTGGCAGTTCCTCGAGAGCTAGAGCAGACATCGGTTAGCTTACTTTTCATCGTTAGGGTAGACTATTTTGTCTTCTTTAAGGGCATCCATAAACGTTCTTAAACATCTTGGAAGCTTCTGGTAAATCTATTTAAGAAAAAAAAAAAGGAAAACCAAAGATGTTAATGTTTGCCCCACAGCTGTCTAGAATACATGGTTACTGGATCTCAACAACTTTCCCAAGGAAGCATACATACAATCTGCTACAGCCTCTCACTGTGTGCACCCTAAATAGCAACAGAAGAGCTACTCTCTAACTACTCTAAACTTTAGAAAAACACTTTCGGATCTTCAAAAGAAAGTTCCTGTAAATAAAGAATTTGGAAAGGGGAACAGAAATGAGCAGAGAAAGAAGCTCTAGCTTCAAAGGTAATGAGTGTTAACATTCAGTTGTATCTTCTTGCATTACTTCATTTCAGATGCACGTGACAGACACTATTCCTCCACTCATAGGGGAGCGGTAACACCCAAAATCTAAAATTGGCTTCTTTTTTTTTATTTTTTTTTAATTTACATTCCAAATCATTTCCCCTTTCCCGTTTCCTCCCTTCCTGAAAGTCCCATAAGCCCCCTTCCCTCCCTCTTTTCTCCATTCAACCCCCTCTCGTTACTCTGTCCTGGTGTTCCCCTACATCCAGTCTTTCCAGGACCAGGGGTCTCTCCTTCCATCTTCTTAGAAATCTATTGATATGCGGATTGTGTCTAGGGTATTCCGAGATTCTGGGTCAATATCCCCTTATCAGTGACTGCATACCATGTGTGTTCTTTTGTGATTGGGTTACCTCACTAAGGATGATATTTTCAAGATCTGACCATTTGCCTAGGAATTTCATGAATTCATTGTTTTTAATTGCAGAGTAGTATTCCATTGTGTAGATATACCACATCTTCTGAATCCATTCCTCCGTTGAGGGACATCTGGGTTCTTTCCAGCTTCTGGCTATTATAAATAAGGCTGCTATGAACATAGTGGAGCATGTGTCCTTATTGCATGCAGGTAAAGCCAAGTAAGCAGAATTAACTAGTTTATTTAGGGAGCGGCATTCAGATTAGCACATTCTGATGAGGGTATTTGATATGCGGATAATTGAGTTTAGAAGATTTGAACACTCTAAATGGTAGAAAGTGGTTTGTTATTATAATGCTTTAAAAACATTTCCAGTTTTGACAATGGTCACAGGGCACTAAATACAATTAACTGTCTTCGTCTGGTTGGTTGGTTGATTTCTTTTGGTTTGGTTTTTCAAAACAGGGTTTCCCTGGTAGTCGTGGATGTCCTGGAGCTCACTCTGTAGACCAGGTTGGCCTCGAACTCAGAGATCTGACTGCCCTGCCTCCGCAACTGTTGGGATTAAAGGCGTGTGTCACCGCCACCCAGTGACAGCCGTCATTCTCCACATGCTGAATTTCCCCTCTAACGTCAATTTGCAGGAAGCAGAGTCGAAACTGAACCCACCTTCCAATACAGTGATTATGTCACCACATAATTTAGCTCAGAACCCCTAAAGACTTCTGTTTTATAAAACTGAGAACATGGGACAGAGGATAGAAGCCCTGCCCAGCACAGCACCTACCTCCCACCTTACCGCACCCACAAACTGAATCGCAAATCCACAATTACCCTCTGTCTCCACTGCCCCCAGCTTCCACCCTCCCCTCCTGGATCCTAGCATCGGTTAGCTTCACGCCCTCCAAGGATGCTTGGGCTGAGCTGAGCACAGCACCTTGACCTCAGGCCCTGCAGAGTTGGGTGGCTGCCTCTATCCCCAGCCTTTCCTCACTAAACCCCTTGCTGGCTATGTCTGCCTTGGCTGCCTTCTGCTTCTGGAATAGAACATGACAGCCTTCCTGCCTTTCTCGCAGCCACAGAGATCTGGTTTTGCCTTAATGGGTCTCAGCTGAGGTCACACTTTCCTTCTCCGTGTTTTTTGGTTTGTTTGTTTGTTTAATTTTTGAGATAATTATTTAAAATACTTCTCCTTTCCTTCTCCTTCTTCCAAATCCTCCTTTAAACCAACTCCTTTTACTCTCCTTCAAATCCATGGCTACTTTTATTCACTAATTATTCCATGCATTTATGCATATGTGTGTATACATATGTGTATATATAGAACTTACATGTTCCTAAATATACCCTGTTCAATCTGTATAATGTTACTTGTATGTATGTTTTCAGGGAGGTTTTATAAATACTTTTTTCTAGCCTAGATGTTTTCCAGCCTAGTTGAAGTCTTGCCTTCAACATTCCCTGTGATACAATGTTACCCTTTTCATGACACACACACATGCCATGTGAACCTGGAGTTCAGGGAACCTTGTAGGGACTGACTGTGTCCTTCAACCATGTGGGCTCTGGGGATCACACTCCAGTCAGCAAGCATAGCAGCAAGTGCTTTAACCCAGTGAACTGTCTCATCTAGCATCCTAATCTTTAAAAAGAAGAAAATCATGAAAATTGAACCTATAACCTGCCACCTGAAATGTGCTACTAGAGAATAGTGACTTCCTAAATGTTACAATTATTTTTTTTTCTGGCCTTCTAGAAAGGAATTCACAACTCTATGGGGAGTTTAGCTCGCCAACTGGCATATGACAGGGAGGCCAGCACCAGGAAGAAGACGCCTGTTGGCCACTTAAGGCGCAGGCCAGCTGCTTTGAGAGTCCTCAGTCACTGAGGATCTGCCTGGCCCGTGCATTTTTCAGCTCTCTTCGGATGATCTGCATTCAGGTGTGGACTGGTCACGGAGAACGCCTCTCCTCTCTGTCTTCTCCCTCTGTTTCTATGCTAAGGTCCGGGTTACTAGGCTTGTTTTCTTTTCTTTGTCTCCTAATCTCCCCCTTCCTGGAACCGGGACTCATGGGAGAAAAATTCAATAAGAGAAACCCTTTAGCAACTCATCTCAGATTCTGAAGGAGTAAGAAGAAAGTAGACGAAAGTCAATCTTCTCCCATCATTCTTCACTCCCTCCCAGGGTAGATGCCTTTTGAGACTAAAAGGTCATATAAGGTTACCCACAGCCCAGACTACAGAGGCAAGCTCTTAATTGGTCTTCCTGCCTCCCCCTTTCTCCTGCAATACTCTTTTTAGCCATCTCTGACACAGAACAAGTGGGGGAAGGAACAGGTATTGTTGTCCTGGAAGCTGGGTACTTCCCGTGCAGTATCTTATTTGTTTTTTGTTTTTGTTTTTGGTTTTTTTTTTTGGAACAGCCCTGCGCATTTGCCATTGTCAACTACATTACTTTTTCTTAATGGGAAACTCAAGAACGGACCAGCTTAGGCAGCGGCAGGGTTGAGGGAGCCACACAGGACTGGTGGCAGAGACTAGATTGGAGCCCAAGTCCATCTGGAACCTTCCACAGGATGGAGCAGATCCCTGTGGTCACTCGCAGCTTCCACCACGCCCTCCCTCTCCAACCACAGCGGGAGGTGGAAGACCTGCGCTGCTCTCCGCCCCCCTCCCGCCCCACGTCACACCACTTATCCTATCTTACTCAGCAGGCATGATCAGCAGCTGGCACCATCTGGATAGAACAGCTCTAGGCCACTGAGTGCTTATTACGCAGGGTAGTTGCTTTTCATATGTGTGTATGTTCATTAATTTGTCATAGCAAATTCGAATAAACGTTTCTTATCTCAGTTTATAGACGAGGCCGCTAGAGCGTTGATTCCCGAGCCGTGAGTGACTCTCCCCTCCGCAGGACCCAGCCAGAGCTCCCCCCTCCCCCCTCCCCTTTGGGCCAGGGCTAAATCCAGCCAGAGCTCCCCCTCCCCTTTTCCCCTTTGGCCCAGGCTAGACCCAGCCTGCAGGCTCCCACTCTGTTCTCAGCTCTTCCGCAACTCCCAGCAGCGCCTGAGCGTCCAAGATGGCCCTAGCCTCCATACGGGCCCCAGGACCCGCAAGCCCGCTCTGGCTGTCCCCAGGACCTCAGACTGTGCTTCCCCACCCCGGAGCAGGGTCCCATGGCTTCCTATAGCCCAACACCCACCCTGCACCAGCGGGGAGTAAGTGCAGTCAAAACTCGGACGTGGGACACCCCATAACTCAACACCTGGGTAGATGTAGTAGTACACAGCTATAGTCCTAGCTACTTGGGAAGCTGAGGCAGGAGAATCACTTTAGTCAGGAGTTCTGGGCTATAATATAGCACTCCTCTATGGTCCCTGTTTCAGCTCCTGCCTCCAGGTTCTTGCCTTGAGTTCCTGTCCTGACTTCCCTCAGAGGGGAGTATAAGCCATAAGATAAAATATATACGGTTATGAAAAATACTCTTACTTCTCTTATATGGTCAAGAAGAAAGCACAATGATATTATAAAATATTTTAACTAAATGATAACTAAGTACTTAAAATATTTATTTATTGCATATATATGTAGTGTGTGTGTGTGTGTGTGTGTGCTTTCATGCCGCAGTGCAAATGTGAAGGTCAGAGGACAACTTGTGAGAGTTGGTTCTCTCCATCCCCCATGTGGGTTCCAGGGATCAAACATAGGTTATCAGATATGGTGAGCTGAATGAGAATGATCCCCATAGTCTCATATGTTTAAATACTCATATCACACACACACACACACACACACACACACACACACACACACCCCCGCCATGGTGGAACTGTTTGGAAAGGATTGGGAGGTGTGGTCTTATTGGAAGAGGTGTGTCACTGGGGACAGGCTTTGAGCTTTCAGAAGACTCATACCCTTCCCACCATGCTCTCTGCCTCCCGCTTGCGGCCGGTGCTGTGAGCTCTCAGCAGCTCATTAGCCTCCACGATAGCATCACTCCTTCATAAGCTCTAACTTCCTGAAGCTGTAAGCCCAAGTAAACTCCTTTTTAAATAAATTGCCTTGGTCATGGTATTCTACTCAGCATTAAAAAAGTAAATAATACATCAGGCTTGGCAGTGAATGTCCTTACCCAGTGAGCAACCATATCAACCCTTGAACTAGCTGACAATTAAAACACACTTCAAAACTTGTAGGACTCAGGAGTGTGGTTTTGGTGGAATATATCCTAAAGAATACATTGGAAAGTAAGTTCCCCCCAAATAAATTATTAGATGATGCTGGACATAGTGGTGCACGCCTTCCATCCCAATACTCAGGAGGGAGAGGCAGGCAGATCTCTGTGAGTTCAAGATCAGCCAGATCAACAGACCTAGTTCTTGGACAGCCAAGGCCACACAGAAAAACCCTGCCTCGAAAACATATATATATATATATATGTTTATATATATGTGTTTATACATATATACACACAATATATACACATATATACAATATATTAATATAATAAAATGCAATATATATTAGTAGTACCATCTCAAGAAGTTTTCAAATAAAAAAATATCAAAAATACAACCAAGAGAATAGTGACATACTTGTTCTGACCCAAAAGACTGGTTAGAGACCAGCAAGAGAAGATAAAGGTGCATCAACTGCCTCCTACTGTTCCTGCAGGCTGTCTGCAACTCACAGCTGCTCCGTCTTAGGAGACAGAAGCCATAGTCTCTATCCTTCCTCCATCCCTCCATCCTCTGCCACAAGGACCAGCAGAAACAGTACATCCTAAAGCCTCCCATCCACGGGGCCCGCTGGAGCTGGGCTCCTGAGGACTCACACAGCCTGCTCTTCCCCCTTCCCATCCTATGATCCCACTCACCTGTGGGGCTTTTCACAGGGTGGACACTCAAAGTCCCTGCCTTGAGCAAGCCTCTCAGAGAGTGTGAAAGAAACCTAAACCATAGATGAATAAGCAAGCAAGCAAATACAAATGTAAACGTAACAAGGACAACAGAACAACATGCACCATCAGTATTGGAAAGGTATCAACTCCCCCAAACTGATCAATAGATCCAATGCAACCCCAAAGTTCCTGAGTTGTTATTTTTTATAAATTAACAAGAGTATTCCAAAATATATATGAAAATACAAAAGGTTAAGAATAGTCAAGCTCCAGGTGGTAGCGGTGCACACCTTTAATCCCAGCAGGGAGGAGGCAGAGGCAGGTGGAACTCTGTGAGTTAAAGGTCAATCTAGTCTACAGAGTGAGTTCCAGGACAGCCAGGGCTAAAGAGACACTGGGGGGCGGGAGGGGGAGCCAAGGCAAGACTAGAGAGAAGGCTCAAAGAGCATTTGTTGCTCTTGCAATAGAAACCAAGGTCAGTTCCCAGCATCCTTATGGTGGCTCACAACCATCCGTAACCCCAGTCCTAGGGACTCTGACATCCTTCTGGCCTCCTTAGGTATAGTATGCATGTGGTACCACAGTCATACATGCAGGCAAAACACCCATACACATAAAGAATTTTTAAAGGAAAAAATAAATTAAGAATACGCAAGGCAATGTTGAGTATGAACAATATTGAAGAACACATTCAGCCAACATTAAGATGTAGCATGTGCTATAGAGATCAAAATGTTGTAATAGTCAGAAGAGGATGGACAATGAGGAGAAATAACAATTCTACCAGCTATACACAGATATGCCTACATATAGACTCCAATGCATGCAAATGCTGTTACAGAACGAGCAAGTTCATCTTTATAAGTGGTCCTGGACCTGTGAATTCCCCACTCTGCACAAGCATCAACCCTGTGAATTGTGACTTTTATTGTAAAAGATAAAACAGTTTCTAGAAAGGGGCATAAAAAAACATCTACATCAACTTGGGTATGCAGAAGTTTCTTATACAAGACATAAAATCATAAACTTAAAAAAGAAAAACCTGGTGAATTATGCCACATTAAGTTTAGAAATATTTCTCCTCCACAGTGACCTGGCAATAAGGGAGGAAAAAGGCCAGGCAAAATACTGTAATTTGCATACCATTTGTAAGGCTGTAAGCTCAAGTCCCAACGTCCCAATACACACACACACACACACACACACACACACACACACACACACACGAGAGAGAGAGAGAGAGAGAGAGAGAGAGAGAATAACTTTGAGTAAGAGGATGGACCTATAGGTGGTGGTGTGCTCATTGTAGCTGAATATCATATAGCAATACCATATAACAACAGAAATGACCAAACTACAGTTTTTCACATGCAGAATAAAGTCTCCTAAGTAGAATGTTAGGTGAGAAACGTAAGTAGAATGTAACCTAGGTAACTATACTTGTATATAAAGAAGCTCAAACAGAACTGCTCCTTAGAGCCACACACATAGGCAGTAGCACTGCAAGGAAACACATAGATGTGGCTACCTTCCCTTGGAAGCCCTGGAACTTTTCTTAAGCAAACTTCAGAAAATTCTGTGATGGCTTACGGTACAAAATATAAATTCAGAAATAAGCAGATTAAAATATCCCTATGATGCCTTATTGTATCAAATAATTTAAAATTTCTGCCTGTATCTCCTCTAAAACTTTTGCCTTTCCTCAAACTCCTGTGCTGAGCCTTCATTGGCTCACAATCATTGTGCATATGTGACTATAAACGATTGAATCAGGCCTGGAATAAAAGTGTAAACTTAGGGTAATGGGCCAGATGTAGCCATTCATGCTGTAATCCCAGAAATCTGGAAGTTTGTGACAAGAGAATTGTCATTGGTTGGAAGCCAGCTTGTGCCAAACAGTGTGAGTTCAAGTGTAGTCTGGGATATGAAATGAAACCTATCTCAAAAAATTAATGATAATAATAATGATAACAAGAGAATTGCACAATAAATATTTTAGACCCATCTTTGTTCCACTTTCTTGAGAAGACTGATGTCTATACCTGGAGTATTATATAAAAACATTTTCTCTAGAATCTTCCCTATGATAAAATAATGTAAGAGCTATGGCTGATATTCATAAAGATAAAATATGTATAAAATTTTATTTTCAATTTAAAATGAGTAATTACCATAGTAAAGCTATATCCAATGAGTTTTAAAATTATAAAATGTGTATTCACTTCAGCAACACATGCATATAAAATATATATAAAATAAAATATATATGGTTCATTTGTGGGGGAATAAAACTTTCACTTAATTGGCTCCTCTGTTAGAGGAGATGCTTGTGCCTTTGATAGTAAACTGACCAAGCCTAGAACAACTCAGGAACATAGGAAGCTCATTAACGAAATGAGCCCTATGCATGAAGGCCTGGGTGTAGAAACAGCCTGGACCCGGAGAGGAACGAGAGACTCACCTTTAACAAGGGATAATTGATACTCGCCACCCACATGTTGGTAAATGGAGCTTCTAAGACAATGGCATCAGCCGGACATCCTGGAAAACAAAAAAACAACAAAAACTAAATGAGTTAACTCTCCTCTTCAAATACCAAAACGCCACCTTCCCGAGATAAGAGGGTCCTAAGGTTCTTGTACATGAACTGCCTACTTCAAAACCATTTGTGAAGTGTTTTAATACGCAAGCTCTTGAGCCCCACAGTGTACCTGGGGTAGGGACTAAGAATGTGTGTGTGCAGGCATGTGCACGTGTGCATGTTCATGTGGGTGCACGAGTATATGCAAGTATGCACGCACATGTATAGCATGAATATGGAAGGCAGAGGTGAACCTGATGATGATGAGGCATCAGGAGCCATCCACCTGTTTACGGAGACAGGGTCTCTCAGTGCTCTGGAGCTTGCGGGTGAGGCTAAGCTGGCTGACCAGTGAACTCTAGTAATCCTCCTGCCTCTGCTTCCCCGGTGATGGGATTAGGGGTGCATCACCACAGTGGATATGGTGGCATGGACATTTGATCCCAGGCCCTGGGAGGCATAGGCACTAATCTCTGTGAGTGAGTGTTCAATTTGGTGTACACAGTGAGCCCATCTCAATAGATCAGTAAATAAATATCTACGGTCACACCACCACTCCTTGCTTTTCACAGAGGTTCGGGGATAGAACTCACGTCCAAACTGAGCATGGTGAGTGCTTCACTGAAGCTATACTCCAACTCAAGAGTATGATTTTTAACAAGCCCTCTCCTTCTTGAGTATCTCTATGTATATGATAGTTAAAACCACTGCCTTCTACTAAGACTACAAGACTTACAGGCTCAGAGAATGCACAAAAGCAAAGAATTCCATAGAGAAAGAGGCTGACTGAGTTGTTTCCTCAATGCTTAGAAAGCATGTAAAAAAATGTATATGGCAGGGTATGTATATGTGTGTGTATGTATAATGAATATGCACTATATGCATGTGTGTATGAATAGATTCATATATGTAAGTGAATGTACAGGCATGTGTGTATGTGTGTTTGCATGTGTGTGTGATATGTGTGTGTGTGATATATGTGTGTGTGTGTGTGTGTGTGTGTGTGTGTATTTGAAGGTAACTGAGGTCTCCTGATCTATGAGAATATTTAGAGCCAGTACCAAATGAGAAAAGCCCAAAGAATTTAAGCTGCCTTTCCCCTCAAACTGATGAAACTCTAGACCAGTGGTTCTCAACTTGTGGGTCATGACCATTTAGACCGTTGGAAAACACAGAAATTTACATTATAATTCATAACATTAGCAAAATTAGTTATGAAACAAATTACAGCCACAAAATAATTTTATGGTCGGAGGGTCACCATAACATGAGGAACTGTATTAAAGGTCCCTCCATTCGGAAAGTTTAAACCACTGCTCTAAACGCTTCCCTTTTAACTAGCAGGATTCAAAATTAAAACTGAGACTCTCACAGAAGCAGAACAAACACTAGTACTGTTCAGGGGCTGTGGAGACGGCTCGGTGGCTCCAGCAGTTCCCACACTGAGGTCAGATCCCCAGCAACACACAAGGAACGGTGTGTGGCGGAGGCACGCGGTCCACTCCCAGCACTGAGGAGGCAGAGATAGGAGAACACCTACAGCTCACTTGGCGGCTCGTCTAGCTGAAAGGGGAGCTGAAGGCTCAGTGAGAGACCCTGCTCAAAAGATAAGGGGGAGAGCAATTGAGAAGGATATTTGTCATCAACATCTGGACTCTACACGCATATCTACATGCATACAGACACGTGTGTATACACGAACACACGCACATACACACACGCAGACACGTGTGCACATGCACACATAGACACATGCAGACACATGCAGACATATGTGCACAGGCACATTTGCACACATACACAGACACATGTGCACAGGCACATTCGCACACATGCAGACACACATACACGTGTGTGCACATGCATACATACCCGTACACATATGTACATGCACTTGTGCATGCACACACATACATATGCAGACACATTTATGTACACACACACACACACACACACACACACAATTACTAACTATTCAAGTATGACAAGGAGGTGGGGAGACTCCAGGCTATTTCTATGAGTTTTGGCTGTGACCTCAAAGGACTTCATTCTAGCAAAAACAGTGCATTAGATATAAAGTAATGCTGATAAAGGTTGAGGGTAGCTACACAGAGAAACCCTATCTCAAAAAACAAAACAAACAAAACAAGAAAACCTGAAGACCAAGGGGATTTTTACTGGAATTTGAGAAAAAACCAACAGTTTAGGCAGTGTGCACAGATGCCAGCAGTCAGGGGTGGCTACAGGGAAGAGAGGGGCTCAGAATTAGACACCGGTCTGTGGGCAGCTGCACTGGGGGTGTTAGAGGGAGCATGTGAACTCTGAGTGTCAGGGTAAGCACACAGGATTGCTGTCCTTAGACAAAAGTGATCAACAAGCAGGCAGGCAAGCAGACAGGCAGACAGACTGACTGACTCAGACTGACTGACTGACTGACTGACTGACTGACTGACAGACAGACATATATAGACTGATTTATAGATAGATATGTATGTAGGTAGATAGATAGATAGATAGATAGATAGATAGATAGATAGATAGATAGATAGATAGATAGATAGATAGATAGAAGGATGGATGGATGGATGGATGGATGGATGGATGGATGGATGGATGGATGGATGGATGGATGGATGATAGATAGATAGATAGATAGATAGATAGATAGATAGATAGATAGAGGATACGTGTTTTTTAATGACAGTATTATTTAGCAGCAAGGATCGGTAAGCAACTGCCAGACAAAACAAAACCATAAGCAATTGGTCATGAGCTTTTCAGAAATTTCATAGCAGCATTAGGATACTTTTTTTTTTATCCAACACTTCTATACATGGAGTAAACCCTAATTTTTTTTATCTTTAAGTAAATTGCCTAGCCTTATTCACCTCTATTCCCAGAGATTCAAAATTCATAAAACTAGTTAGAAAGCAAGAAAGTAAGCTACACTTTCAGACTCTAGATTCATGATAACACTCAGAACTCCCTGACAAGCACCAACAAGAATATTATGGAAAATGGGCTGCAGAGGGCAGTGTGACTATGATTATCATTTCAGAATATTTTATTTTCCAGTCCTATCATTTAAATAAAACATCATTTTAGAAAGAGGACTCTTTGAGACTAAGACTTGCTATGTAGCTGAGGCTATTTCAAACTCAAGATCTTCCTGCCTCAGCCTCCTGAGCGATGGGATCGTAGGTGTACACTACCATACCCAGGAAAGTCATTTTAGCTCTTTTCTTAGTATTTTTTTCTTAACTTCACAGCCTGTAATAGTTGCACTTACACTGCTAAAAATCCTTCAAAATTGGGACACCTTGGGGTCCATGGCCAGTGTATTACACATATACACAAATTTCACAGAACCTCCTGGCTTTATATTTTTCTACCTCAAGCCAAAACTCTTCCGCTTAGGAGTCTTCCATTACCTTTTGCCTCTAATACTCTCGCAGCATTTGTTGAAACTCTGTAAAACAATGACAGCATGTGTGTGAAACATGGCGGTCACACGGACGCTGTGGCCTCCACAACCCAGAGCCTGTAACTGATGGAAACTCTGGAGTGTCAGCCTACAAAACCCAGAGACACAGTTTTACCCAGAATTTCAAACGATGCCACAGACCCTAGTGTAAGGGTCTTATTCTTTAATGCTCTCACAAATTATTCCAGAACTGACGTCAGCATCGGAATTACACAGGAAGTTTAAGGGACTTGTGGGGAGAATGTCCTCCAAGCAGGCATACTGACAGGACAGGCTCTTAATGTGTCTGGAGTGAGAGACCAAAGAACAGGGGTTTCCCAGTTTGACTTCCCTTCCACTGTTTGCTGTGCCTTTAAAGACATAAAATCCCTCCAAGGACCCGCCAAAGGACATGTCTTCAGTTTGCACTCACCCTGTCCCTAGAGAATGGCCCCACAGACACACAGGAGTTCTGCCACTTCTTGCCTTGGTCCATTCATAGACACAAATAGCATCTGTGGTTAGTCCCTCCTCTGTGGGTGTTCCTGTAGAATCCCCGAACCCTGGCAGCAAGAAGAGACGACAAGATCATGCCCTGCAAACCATGGAGTCATCAAAAGCCTTCTGCCCCACCCCATGCCCGTCCCATCACATCTCTGTACACTGGTCTCAACACATACCTCTGTAATCCACAGACAAGACATGAAAGCCACCATCACTCAGCACCTGCATACCATATGAGCTGTTATCATTTCAAATGAGAAGATACAGAGAAGACTCCTCTGCAACACATCTACATTCCTAGTTGTAATGGGAAGAAGGATGTCTTCTGAAGGGCTGGGATACAGCTCCCTGGTAAGACACGTACCTAACATGTTCAAGGTGCTTGATTCGAACCCCAGAATCACAAAGATTCTGTACTTTTTTTTTTTATAATCTAGAGATGAAAGTCTGTGCAAAGGATGGAAAGCAGCCTAGGTCACTCACATCTGGGCTCTGCCACTAGCCAGCTATATGACCTTAGCCTGTTTGTTAAACATTCAGATATGTGAATAATATTCAGAGGGTTACATGGATATTGTACTTATGTACCTGATTTGATGTCACAGTTTCATTTAAGCAATCTCCAGAGCTGGAGGTGTGCCTCAGCCATGGAGCACCAGCCCTGCAACCTGGAGGCCCTGGGCTCCATCCCTGACACCACACACACTCTGAACGAATGAATGAATGAACGATAAAACACTACACAGAGTGTGGGGAGAGGCAAATCTCATCGTGGTGTGTCTTGAATATGGTCAGATAAAAGATATACTTTCAACTAAAAAATAAAGAGATTGCCACTTGACTATATGAAATCATTGCCCAGTCCCAAGTAAAGAAAAAATATGAAAAGCTCAATTTTAATCAAACTGAAATACAATAATATACAAAGATGAGATAGTCTTAAAGATACACGTTGCACAGGTTGTTATGGGCAGAGCCAAGTCTCTGCCCAAGCCTGCCTGGACCCATCTGCATCCATGCACTGTGACTTCCTACTGCAGGGATGCGCATGATCCGCCTCACCAGAGAGCTTCAACATTCAGATCAAACTACAAGTAAGGAACTAACTGGAACTTTCTGTTTGAGCCAGGCTACCTAGTCTTCAAAAAGCTCGCCGACACAGAGAAGCTAAGTCCCTGGACCTCCATATTAAGTAAGAATAGCAGTATCAACCCTTACTCCCCAGTATTTATTCCTAAGAAATAAAAACAAGCACAAAAAACAAAACAGATGCCTAAAGTATTCTGTAGCTATAGTCTTTAAGTAAATTTGAAGAAAAAAAGTGAAATTTAATATCATTTCAGTGGGCTAGTTAGCAGTTATTTATGAATGAACTGGAAAAGGTATATATAGCCTTTAAATCGGTAATTGTGGCCCTTCGTTAAAAACATGGAAAGTAGGGCTGAGTGTGGGATAGGAGACTTATTGCAGCGCTCGGGAGGCAGAAGCAAGCAGATTGCTGTGAGTTCAAGGCCAGCCAAGGTAACATAACAAAAAATGTTTATAAAACAATGTTAAAGCATGCAGAATATATTTATATATAGGTACAGCAGTATCAAAGGTTTTTATGAGAGAGAGAAAAGACCAGTGGAGAATGAAGATAATTGGGTTAGGGAAGGAAGGAGGGAGAGAGGGAGTAAAGGAAGGAAGAAATAATATGATAATAAGGATCTTTGGATTTTTTTGTTTGTTTGTTTGTTTTGTTTTGTTTTGTTTTTAAATCACCTGTCCAGACAGGTTCAAAAGATTTGTGGAAATGAGATCAAATTCATGAAAGGGTTTTGGGGCCCAGAGTTATTCCCCTACATACAGGAGTGCACTGCCCATGCGTGAGTGCATACACACACACACACACACACACACACACACACACACACACTCCCTGTGGCCTCTCAGACATACCTGTGCCAGCTTAATTCTCGCAGGAGCCGCCCTACAGAGGAAAGAGGCAGAGGAAAAAAAAAAGCACAAGAATTAGGAACTACTACAACAAACTCAATAAAAGTCACTCTTAGCCTTTGATCCGACTCAGTCTTTTCCCTCTTTCTGTTTTAGATTTGTTTGTCTTGTTTCCTTGTGGTTTGAGACAGAGTCTCACTGGAGACCACTGGTTGGCCTCACAGCTCACACAGGTCTGTCTCCACCTTCCACGTGCTGGCCTTAAGGGAGTATGGGGCCACACCTGGCCTAACAACTCTGGTCTGTTTTTTGGTTTGGGTTTTGAGTTTTATATTTGTTTTCTGCTTTGGTTTGGTTTTTGTAGTTAAAAGAAATAAAGAACAGGAGAAAAAGAAATGTTTCTTAGTGCAGGGTCTGTGTCAAAGCCGATCATTGAACAGCGGCCTCATCTCCCAATTCCCCTGCCTTTCTTTGGGTGCACTGGTCTCCCCAGGGCTTCCCGACATGAGCTGTTAATAATGTACTGTAACCCATCTCCTCTGGGTTCTGTGCAGCAGAACTTAACCCCTAGGTGTTCTCTGTCAACTAAAGGAAAGTTTGGAATGAGCAATTTCAGAACCAGGGGGTCAGAGTGGGTCACTTGCACTCAACTCCAGTTTGTCTGAATCCCACTAACTCAGACACAAAGTGCAAGAAGAAATAGAGAAAGACGTGCCTCTGGGAATACAAAATGCCCTCAAAATGACAGCATCCACTCTCACTTTGACAAAACAAAGCAAAGAATTAGCCAAAAGGCAGGAAATCCCCTTAAGAAAAAGGCTGGAGAGATGGCTCAGCGGTTAAGAGTACTGACTGCTCTTCCAAAGGTCCTGAGTTCAAATCCCAGCAACTACATGGTGACTCACAACCATCCGTAAAAGAGATCTGATGCCTTCCTCTGGTACGTCTGAAGACAACTACAGTGTACTTAGATAAAATAATACGAGTGGGGCCAACCGGAGAGAGCAGAGGTCCTGAATTCAAATTCCCAGCAACCATATAATGGCTCACAACCATCAGTACAGCTACAGTATACTCATATACATAAAATAATGAATCTTTTTTAAAAAATAACCTTAGAGCAAAAGTTGTTCAGTGTGTGAGTTGTGGAATTCTCAGAGCATCTAGTTAAAGCAATAAACCCATTTCCTAAAAAATAAAATGGAACCACACTTCAAATTTTACATACAACTTTACCAGATTCTCCCATGCCTAAATACACTGATTTGGGTGCATTAACAAGTCTCCCGGGACTTCCTGTTTGAGGAATGGGGCTCAGTTCTTAGTACACTGCTGGCTGCAAGCTGAGACTTCAGGGCAGAGGCCGAGGATGGTGTGGCCCTTGAATCAGTATGGTCTACTGATCCTTTAAATAAATCTACTGTAACACTGTCCAACTTCATAAATCAGAACAATGTTGAACAAGGCTGACCACTGTTCAGTTTCATTGAAAATTCTCAAGGAATGTGATTCTAAAACAAACAGAGCAGGCACACTCCTGGAGAGAAGGCAAGACCTGAGAAAGCCATCACCTGACAGGAAATGACAAAGAGGCACAGGCGAGGTAGCCAGTGGACAGGTTCCCGAGCCTGTCACTTGGTTTGAAATGCCCCACCCCCAGTCCCACAGACTTGAGGGAGATCTTGGGTCTCTGTTACTCTGCTCCTCCCCAGGCAGAGCTGTCCCTCAGGTCTCAACTGATAATCATCTGGGCCAGGGAAGGCTTTGACAACACATCAAAGGACAACAGGCTTCTGGGAGGCCAGCTGTGTGACAGTGCCAGACAGGAACCACAGAGACTAAGGCATGAATACATTAGAGTGGAATTTAACAGAGTCCCCAGTTTCTGTGCTCAAGAGTTCCGGGTGACTTCTCTCAGGTGTCAGGCTTCTGATGAATGGAATTAATGCTAAGTAATGGACTTTCCACTGTCATTTTCTGGAGGAGACCACCAATGTGGGAATTGCACTTTGTTTGCCCTTTAACGAATGCCTAGATCTTTTCCAGCTGCCCATGGGTTTGACAATTCATGGAGCATTTGGCGACTATTTGGAACTTGCAAGTGTTACAACAGGATGCATGTCACATAGAAAGCTATGCATATATTCAAAGCAATGCAGGGGAATCTTTTACAGGCTACGTGAGGAGGCTTGCATGAAGCCATTGGAAACAATTATTCTTAGCAACAAGAACAAGAGCACACCAGTCTGAGGCTGAGGGGAGAGGGGCTGGGCAAATAAATATTCTTTCACACAGGAATCTGAGGTCCCAGTGGCCTTTGTGCAAGACCTTGCTTGTGGCAAGTCTTCTGTAGACAGTTCTTCCTGTTGGACACATATGAATGATACAACCACCACCCCTCCAGGAGACCCTCCACTTCCAGCCAGCTAGTTCTAGTCCTTGGTTTAAAAGCAACGGATTCCATTTCGACTCAATCCATCATCTTGAATAATCTTGAGGAGTAAAGAAACCAGTGGCCTCATTGAAATCAAGATGAATTTTCCGGAAGAATTATTATTCCCTCCCGTTCAGAAACAGGCCCATGCCATTCTATGTGTGGACTGCTTGTTTAAAGAGAATGTGTTTGCTAGAACACCTTCACATTTAAACAAAGGAAGAGAAACAGGCGAAGGCATGTCTGTGGTTGAAAACTGCCTTCACTCTCCCATGACTTAGAAATGCTCTTAACCTTTCAAAGATAAATAAATAGGCAGGCAGACAGACAGACAGACAGACGTGCTGACCTGTGCAGTGCACTGCCGTGGAGATAAACAATAATCGGGTTCCCATCACTGAGGGCGGCTTCATACCAGCATCGACACTTCCCCTGGGCCTCTTCTCCCCGGCAGCTGGGGACTGTGTGCCTGAGGAGCAAGGAGAGGTTTTATTCTGCAGCAGAGGCAGAAATGTAATACTTCCTTCCATATATTTATGAGAGAGATTATGTATCAAAAACGACAGCTGCATATATCCATACTTTAAAGATTTTTTTAAAAGTCTTATCTAAGCAACACGTGCATAAGCTAATAATGTAATCTAGGAGCACAAAATATCTGAGGGAAATTGCTACTGCGACCCCACCCACGATTTTCCAGGCAGGAGATAGTAGTGCCCAACAACTGTGCCAAGAAGGTAAGTTAAAATGAAATGATTGTGTGTGTGTGTGTGTGTGTGTGTGTGTGTGTCTTTTATCCATGAACTCAAGGGAAGCTGGGAGGGGGTGGGTAGTGTGGCCACTTCCTGGAGTTCAAGGCAGGAAGAACATAAACTACCACAATACTCCTAAGCTACCCAGCTCCAAAGTCACTACTCAGGGAAAATCATGCAGTATGACTTCAAAAAACAAAATGTAGCCTTGAGATTGTAAACATCTGTGTTCAAGTTCTTCTATAACGTTCTTCAACTAACAAGACATCGGAAGTGCTGCACTGTGTCATTTCATGGGACATGCAGAATTGGCCAACAGGTGATGAATCCTCAATCCTCTCAATCCTGTCAATCCCCAGGGCCTCCGGAAATCCAGGCGCCACTGTCCTTTGGGTTTGCTGATCACACACAGCTGCCTCACCAGGCCCATGTGGTCAATTAGCTAGACTGTCCCTGAAGATAAGGAAAATTTATACGCACTGTTCCAGAACATTCTCCAGTTGGAACTTAAGACTCGCTGATGAACTATAAAACGAAGTGTTAATAATGGCAGCCAATAGCTAGCAGGAGACCCCAAGAGAAGGCCCCAAGATTACCACAACAAAAATTTAAAAAAAAAAGGCACATGACCTCCTTTGACCCTGACTGAATATTTGCTGTGTGCAGATATTCACACAGACCCACCAGAATCTGTCCACACATGGAAGCTATAGCCTCTGAGGAAGGCAGAGGTGAGGACAAAATCACACCACCTTTATTCCATTGCAATAGAGAGGGGCCTTGGACACAGATGAAGAGCAAGGGAAAGGAAGGTCTCCTGAAATTAGCAGTCAAAGTGAGACCCCAAAGGTGAGGTAGAGGAGGCAGCGGAAGAGGCAGAGCTAGCCCCGGCTGTGGCGTCCGTCAGGGAACTCGTGTCTGGATCGAAGGGGTGACAGCATGGTGGATGGAGTAAGGTGGATAGGTGGGACCAGAAACCACGAATGCCATTTGTAAGACTTTGTACTCTAAAGCAACAATTCTACGAAACAAAATGGAGTTGTCACAATAAAAGGAAAGGTATGGAACAGCTTCTAGAAGCTTCCACAGACTGCCAGGTTCTACACAGCCCCACTGCCCTCTACTCTTCTAACAGAAATCCCATGTTCTCTCTGTCTCTGTCTCTGTCTCTGTCTCTCTGTGTGTGTGTGTGTGTGTGTGTGCACGTGCGCGCACGCACGTGTGTCACTCTGTGTCTGTCTGTGTCTGTCTCTAGCCATCTCTCTCTCTTTCTTTCTACAGTTGATTCGGGTAAGCAGAAGGATCACGGCTCGGGGTGATGTTTCAGAGGACAAAGCATGGACGCATCAGGAAAGCCTAAGAATCTGAGTCAGGAAGGTGTTGTCATCAGTCAGCTCACTCACCAGATGCCGAGCATCACCCCAGGCTCGGGACTGAGGAAGAAGTTCACTGTGTGCGCAATCTTTGTCTCAGGCCTCTTTAGATCCACGAGAAAGGGGAATTTAACTGTAAGGCAGAAATTGTAGTCAGTGCACAGCATCAGGCTCCATGTCTGTTCATCACAGTTTTAAAAAGAGCTTCACCTTTATAAGCCAGTGGTTCTCAGCCTTCCTAATGCTGGAGCCTTTAATACAGTCGTCATATTGGGGTGACCCCCAAACATAAAATTATTTCATTGCTACTTCATAACTGTTATTTGCTACAGTTATGAGTCATAATGTAAATATTTGTGTTTTCCAATGGTCTTAGGTGACCTCAGTGAAAGGGTTGGTCTATTCCCAAAGGGGTTGCCCACAAATTGAGAACCACTGTTGTAAGCAATTAGTTCTAAGTTGCAAGCTAAGCAAGAGAAGAGTTGATGCAATTTTCACCCTTTCTGGAGCTAAAAGCAGAAGAAATCATTTCTCCAAAAAGGTAAATAGAAAAAGGCAAAAATAAACTCACAGGGAATGTCATTATCATAAGCTATAAAGCAAAATATAGCAAGTACTGACATACAACATAGGGCATGGCTCCGAGAGCTAGGGCCCAGTACTCTAGAGGGGAATACAAATCAATCTTATGCTCTCTCTCTCTCTCTTTCTCTGTGTGCGTGCGCGCGTTCCTCTCTGTCTCTCTCTCTCTCTCTGTCTCTCTCTGTCTCTCTCTCTCTCTCTCTCTCTCTCTCCCTGTGTGTGTGTGTTCCCCTCTGTATCTCTATGTGTGTGCGTGTGTGTGTTTGTGTGTGTGTTTGTTCCTCTCTGTGTATCTCTCTTCTCTTACTTCTATAATTGACACAGGTTAGGAATAATGGCCAGAGGGCTGGGGTGATGGTGCAGTGGATAAAATGTTTGCTTGCCACACAAGCATAAGAGCAAGAGTTAGGGCCCACCATACCCACATAAAAAAACAGGCAGACATGGCAGCCAGCCGAAAATATCAGCAACAGGGAAAAGACATAACATTCTCTGGGTAAACTACTGAGACTAGTCAGATCTGGAAGTAGTCTTCAGTAAGGGAAGTCTGATGGAGAACACCCAACATGAACACACACACACACACACATACATACATACATACACATATACAAAAACACATATACACACACACATACTTACACATACACATATACTCACACATACACACATACATACACATACATATATATACACAAATACTTATATACATACACATGCATACACATAAATACATAAATGCTCACATACATACACAGACATACAGAAAGACATGCATACACACATATGCATATGCTCACATACTCATATAGGCACATACATACAAACATAGGCACACACATGTACATGAGCACAGGAACATCACAGAGATATACACACATATACATATACATACACACATACACACAAAGACATATATACAAAGACGGGCACACACACACACAAACACACATACACACATTTTATAGCAGTTTGGATACAATATAGGAGGTTTCTGACCATGTGAGTCTAGCCAGGATTTTGTAACAAATGTTTTTCTTGTGTTGTGACCGTAAGAGCAGTGAGTTCTCTATTGGGGAGAATTTATGAAGGAATATTTATGTACGGTACATACTTACGAAAATTAAAATACACCAGCATATTCATCAGAGGAGGGAAAACATGTTCCTTGAAGGATTTGCTCGTGAAGCTTCTGTATTCTGCAGCTATTTTTCTCCCAAGTTCTGAGCAGGAGCGTGGAAAAAGCCTGCAAAATATTGAGAAATAAACTTTTCAAGACCAGCCCAAGTTTTGCCTTGGTTTGTTTTTCTCTTACGGTTCAAATCCAGCCCAGCGGTGGTGGTGACTGCTTTTAATCCTAGCACTCAGGAGGCAGAGGCACGCCTGGTCTACCAAGCAAGTTCCAGGATGGCCGAGTTAACAGAGAAGCCCTGTCCCAAAAAAACAACAACAATTCAAATCCAATTCTAGAGGCTAATCCTGGCATGTAAGCAAAATCCTTCAAACAGCTGCATGAAACTGTGTAAAGTGGCGTTGAGGGGCAGCCAGCTAAGGAAGGCCATCAGACAGAGTCTGTTGGTTCCTGAAGAAGCCAAGTATGGCTGGAACAGGGAGGGAAGCTATGACCATGCATCTGAGTGAACACAGGAGGCCTGGACGGGACCCCAAGGCTGAGCATAGACAGCTTCAGACAGCTTAGTCAGTGCTTCAAGTGATACCTCAGCTCTTAGCCCCATTAGCTCTGGGTGAGCAGTCACTAGAACCACACTTCCGGCTGGCTCTCAGAGAGCAACCTGTGGAAGAAGACCCCACCTTGGAGAGAAGAAGGGCCTATGAGAAGCAGGGACAGGAAAGGACCCCAAGGGGTTTCAACAGAGCTAGAGCCAGGGCAGGGCAGGGCAAGACTGGAGCACATGCATCTTCCATGTGTGTGTGTGTGTGTGTGTGTGTGTGTGTGTGTGTGTGTGTGTGTGTGTGTGTGTGTGTGTGTGTGTGTGTGTGTGTGTTGGCAGCACGTATGTATGTGTACCATGAGTGGCTCTCGGGCCCTTGCATCTTTCTTTTACTGTTCTCTGCAGCACAAACACCTGAAGCCAAAAGCCAAGGCAGCCCAATGATGACTGCCCACTAAGGCCACCTCTGTCTGGAGCCGCATTTTTCATGGAGTTCAAGATTGGGTCCTACTTTTGAGAAGTATGCTCCCATCCCTTGTTACACTTGCTATGCAAACCCTGTCCCCTACAGTAACTGGTCAGCACTAATTGCTTAATGTAATGTTGTTAGAGGGTTGCCCTGATCCCTCTGCTACACCAGTTACAGGTGGTAACTGCCATTATCTTGCTTGGCATGAGGAGCATCAAAAGTCAGGACTCCCTCCTTCCCAAAGTCACAATGAATCACAGTCCCCAAGTCTGCTTGACTCCAGAATTTTGTCCTGATCTCCAACAAGATGTCGCAGACTCACTAAGTTCTATGTACTTCCCGTGCATGCAAAGAGGACCCCCCCCCAAAAAAAAAGGACACCAAAATTCTGCTCCCAGGGAATGGTATGCATACTCCCTTCCTCCTTAACTTCTTCCCCCTTTTCCTGCCCCTGTACTTACAGGAGCCTTCTGTTATGGAAATGGCCAAACTGCTAAACAATTCTCCCTCAAGTATTGATGAATCAAAAACCAAATCACCTAACTATATCCAAAAGATGCTTGAAGAGAGATGATGAATCATGGGTTTTGGATGCGTCTACCAGTCCCAGAAAAACTGTTCAAGCTCCGAGCAACCGGTACTCTTCAAATAAATATATCACGCATGGGCGACTGCCTACCCACAGAACCAGCGAGCAAGACATGAAGAGGATTGTTTCATAACAGTCTAAAGAAACCTCCACGAAGGCAGCAGGAAGGGCAGGGCATTGTTTTAGAGATGAAAATCCCAGCCTGGAGGCTCTGCTTTGAGCCCCAGATCAAGGCAACTGGGGCAGAGGAGCAGGAGTCTGAGAGGGGAGGGCGGGCTTTCTTCTAGCAGGCGGCCTCCTGCTAACTGTCTCTGCATCCCTGCATCCCGCATCCCTGTCTTGCCTTCCGGGCACCCCCTAAGTTATCTTTTGAAGGTAGGCAGGATAGTCTCCTGCTAAGTTACCTTTTGAAGGTCTGTCTGCTTGGGGAGCAGAGGCATTGGAAGGAAATGTGTCTCTCTTTCTTTTTTTCTTTCTTTTTAAAGGAATAATTTATACAGGACCTTTTCTCAAATAGCTCAAGGCACTTCAGTGAGAGCCTCTGCAGGAAAAGAAGAGAATGACCTGTTCCCCCAACATCAATAATGCAAAGGTGCTTCTTTTAATGAGGGGGTTGTCAATTTGACTTCCCATAGGTCAGCAGAGAATCAAAAGTCACCAGTGGCTAACAGACCTGATTTGAGCCGGGGAGATAGTTTCTGGCCACTGTCCTGGCTATAGGCTGGCCACATCAAACAGCCACCTTGGAACCTGGGTATTCTTTCACCTGCCTTTTGATCAGCCTCAGCTGCAAACACAGGGTGCCTCACAGGGGCCAGAGGACCTTGCTGGGTGATTCTTCCTGGTGAAAACTCACTGGAGCTTATGTGGAGCGACCCATTCTTATCCAGAGCATCCACGAGGAAGCCTTTGGGGACCCAGATCAGACAATATTCAGCCAGACAACTCTCCCAAATATTAAGACATGTTATACATCCATCCCAACATATGCTGATCAAGGAGTACTAGGTTATACCCTCTCCAGGATCCGTCTCTTTGCATCCTGCATGCACACAGGTGTTTCTTGCTGACAAAGCCTGTATACATCCTCCTTCCCTCCATGGTTCTTTCTCTTTTCCTTTCTGCCCTTCCCACTCATGAGCAGAGACTCAGATGGACCCTTGGTTGCCCATCCTCTTCACTATGTGCCAGGTCTCGAGAACCATGTAGCATAACACAGCTTCTTTGATATCCCTCTCTGTCTAGCACAGGGCCAAGCCCAGTCAGTATCTGCTAACCCATATGGTGAAGGCTGACAGATGCATTTTCTTTACAAGGGAAAACGTAGCAATGTAGGAGGCAGTGGGGATGTGAGGGCTTCATCCTTTAACTTATTTATGTCTTAACTATAATTGAAAATTAATCAACATGAGTTCTGCAAGCGCAGGTATTTTTACCCATTTTCTTTTACTCCCGTTGATGCAAAAATGTGATGACTTAGTTCACAGGCCAAGCTAAGAGGAAAACAGCCTTTAGGCTTTGTTTGAACTACTCAGTGAATCGAAACAAATCTCATACCCTGTTTCAGGTCTCATGTGGGAGGTTTAGTGGGAGGGGAAACAGAGGAAGCCTCTGGGAAAGGGAGGAAAGAAAAGAGAAGGGTGTAGAGAGACCGAGGCTTTTATTGGACCCATGCACAACGGCACATTCGACAGGGTCCATGTGCAAAGAGACAGATACAGGAATGCCTGTTGGGCTGCTAGAGATGACGTAAATCATTGCTAGGTCCCTTGAGCGATGGCTGTAAAGATGCCTGATTGTCATGAAGTCACGTCAAGCTGACCCTTGAAGTGCCTGATTGCCAACATTCCTCCTCTCAGAAACTTTTTATCATGATAGACTATAGACTGTAAGATGAAATAAACCCTTCCCTCCCCAACTTGTTGTTGCTTATGGTGTTCTATCACAGCGAAAGAAAGCAAACTAGGACAATACTAAAACTCTTTCCCTGCAGATAGCAGCTGAGTAAGTGGTCTCCTTCCGCCTCACACCACATCACCTTAGACGCAGTGCTATACGGGACTGAGCATGGTCAGCGCCCTGGGAACACTGGTGAATCCAAAGTCTCTTGGCTCAAAGAAGCAGCAAAAGACTGGATGCTGGAACTGGGTCTGTGCCTCAGCCGGACTCACTTTAGATCAACAATCCTCAGGCTTAGTTAAAGAAACGCACCAGTAGGCCATTCTTTGGGGATGTATTTCTTGAGTCTCTGGAGACTTGCTTTTCTTCTAATTAGTGATGCACACAGCAGAGGATCCTATCAACAACTCCGTTTTCAGCATAATGGCCAGTTCTCCAGGACTGTGAACTGTAGCTTTGATTGTCTACCTAAGAGATGCTCTTCCTACCTCAGGAGTGCTAAACCATCAGCCACAGGTGTTATAGAGAACGGAGTGGGAGTGGGGGTGGGGGGGTGGATTCTCGTGACAAGGGATAAAGTGTAGGTAACTGGAGCAATGTGATGTCACCCACTCTCCAGTCTCTGCACTGGACTGGGGGCTAGGGGGATAAGACAGCAAAGGTCCCTGTTGGTCATCATCCCTGGGGCATTCCAAAGTGACATCTCCTGGGTGTAGCTGTAACCCTAGAGTACTTGTAACTAACACAAAATAAAATGAAACAGAAAGAAGAAATGTCACAAGATTACCAATATCAACAAAACAAACAGGATACACACACCCCTGAGCCCACTGCCTCAAACCCAGGACCTAGCTCCAGTGCCAATAAGACTGAGGGTGACTGGTCAGACCATGGACTCATGGGAGACAAGGTTTAAAAACAAGCAAACAGACATTTGCAGGCATGAAGAATGTTGAGAATTTACACAAGTAACTCCATTCATACATAGTGATTTCAATACACCCAGAAGTTCAGCCAATCCTTTAAATACACACCTGAGGAGCCAGGTATCTTTCTCCACCTACACAGACCTTTGACCTAAAAAGATTGCACCTCCCATTACAGTACATTATATGTTATGGCTGCCTCCATTATTAGTAATTTTTAAATTCATCTGGTAGAGTTGTAAATTGAGCAGATAAGAGAAACCATCTTTCTGAAGTCTCATTTCCAAAGCCCTTATACGTTTCAGTAAAGTCAAACTTGCCTGCCTTTCTGGCCAAAGTAGGATTTGAACGCTGAGATAAATCTGTCTTCAATAACTCAGGAGTTAGCAAGAATGTGGAAGCCACAAAGTCCCCCCACCCCAAAGCCAGCCCTAAAGCTTCAGTTCGCTCCAGACTTAGGAGAACCGTAGACAGGTACTGGACAGGGTGGCCCCAGCAACTGTCTTACCCATGCCTAGAACTGGACAAGGGAGCTGTGAAGGTGACTGACCAATCAAACACACTCACCGCAGGTTCCTCAGGACCATAGCCCACCAGGAGGCCACACAGGGACAGGCAGGGGGCCCTGGCTCCGAGGCTGTATCACAGTCCCTAGAGTCCATCCTGAAAGGAGCTGCCACAGGCTTCCAGGACCAGGCTTGCCCTCTCCTCTCCTGCTGCTCTGGCTCCGCCCCCCTCCTCTGCCCAGAGGAAAACTTGGCCACGCCCTGAGGTCACACCCATCGCATGGGCTGGGGCTTCCTCCCTGGTTGGCCTAGTCCCCAGGCAAGCAGATGATGAAAAGAAACACTTAGATACATAGATAACTATGTATCCATTTGTTTCATTTCCATTGCTTTTCGTGTAATATCCCTGTGAGTTTTGGCAGGCGCTCGCCTTTGCTGGGCCCACAGAAGAAAGTAAAAACTCTTAAAATCATGACAGAAGTTTGCTAGGCACGGCTTTATAAGATCTGCCTGTCATTGTTGTCACAAGAATTTCTTTGCTTCTCTTTGGTTAAGAAACAGTCGAAGAGACTGGAAAAAATGGCTTGGTGGTCAAAAGCACGGACTGCTTTTCCAGATAACAGTACATAGTCTATAACTCTAGATCCAGAGGATTCCATGGCCTTTGTGGGCACTAGGCATGAAAGTAGTGTTCAGACAGATCCACATGCCGGCAAAACACATAAACATGAAATAACATGATTTTTGTTAAAAAAAACAACAACAAAAAAAACAACTGTTCATCAGCCAAGGGATTATGAGCTACACAATTACTTCATGTATCCAAAATGAAAATCTTTTTGGTGTTTTGTTTACTTATCAGTATATAGCAGACTCTATCCTTGTGACAAGGTTAGAGGACACCTGTGACCGCTGGTACCTGGGACAAGTTATATTTCGATAGCTTTCTCCTAAGAGCAAGAGCCACGGGCCTGCCAGAGCTGCTCCACAGAAGCCCTTAGGACTAAAGGGTGGGCATGAGGAGGAAAAAAAGATGCAATGTGACGCCAACATCCAGGCTTCCTCCCTGAGCAAGGTGCATCACCCCCAGAAACCAAATGTGCTCTTTTATGGTTGGGGGGGGAGTCCTCGGTAGGCTTTGACTGTGAAGCCCCCATGCAAGAGATTCTTCTACTTAGGGAAAATGGACCCTTTCAGAAGAAAAGACAGCAATCAAGAAGTGGGTGGTTTCGTAGAATCGGCAAGGGCAGAGTATCCTTTGCCTCTTTTAATCGCTCTGACCGTGTCCATTTCAGGGGCAGCACCCAGGTTGAACCTCTGCTTTCCATGTGCCAAAGCAAGCGCTCTCCCACTGAGCGACAGCCCTCGTCCCCTGTATGTCTGCAGCTGTCTGTCTAAAGCTGGAGGTAGGCTCTCACTAAGTGACGCAGGTGGATCCTGAATTCACTGTGTCCCTCGCAGAACTTTAGCTCGTGATCTCTCTGCCTTGGCCTCAAGAGTAGGTGAGATTACAGGCCTGCACTGACCGGTCCATCTGCAGGGTGCCCAGTCCGTGGCAGCCATTTGATAGCTCCCTCATTCGTGGGCTTAGATGCCTGATAGGTGAGGCTGTTCACGGGTCACATCTGCTGATGGGAAATGATGGTGGGATCCCACCCCCGGAGTTGACCATGAAGACAGACAACCTGGGATTTCAGAGAACTTGTTCAAGGCATCTCTGGATGAACCTCTGGGCCAGAGAGCTCTGAAGAGACCAGAGAGAGCAAGTAAGGAGGGAGATGAAACCAGTTGACCTTAAAGGATCCCAAATTTTATTTCCAGGTTGAGAGAATTTGCCCTTTAGTTAAGCAAGACGAAGTCCAGTTTCTGGAGAAAGGTTTGAAATGATCGGCAAAGTCTCTATGGCTGGAAATTAGGGCATTCTCTTCTTGGTAAGATTTGTAGATCAATGCTCTGGGAGAAGCATTCTCCACCCTAGACAGACAGACAGACATGCACGCAAGTGTGCACGTGAGTGCGTGCATGCGCACACACACACACACACACTCAACAGTTTCCCTTTTTTCAGGCTAGCCTTGAACTCCTGATCCTCCTACTGCCTCTACAAGTATTGAAATGACAGCCATGCCCTACCCTGCCTCATCCTCCTTCAAATGGCATATTTAGAAGTCAGAGTCTAGGATCTCCAATCTGATTTGGCATAATTAAAAAAAAAAAGTCATTCCCTCATTCACTTTTAGGTATCAAACACCACACCAGGTACTGGAAGAATAGGAACCACAATCCCCTGGTAGGGAAATGATCCAAGAGGGAGCCGTAACAGTATGGAACAGGAATTAAAAAGTGTCCCACAACAGAAATCAGATCAGGGAATAAGAGGTCTGGGGGTGGAAAGGGGAGGTGGAAAAAGAAAAGGCGACTGGGCAACATTTGAGGGTCTCAGACCAGTTTACATCTCAGTTCTGCTGATGCCTACCTCAATATACCGAGCTCTCAAGATGTGCATCGGCTACCTTTAAATTACAAAATTCCGCCCCTTCCCTGTGCCGGGCTGGGGACTGACCCAGACTCTTGGAGCAGGCTAGGTAGGCACTGCAGCATGGAGCTGCACCCAACCCCAAGCTGACTTTCAGTGTCATTAGCAATGTGCCCATAAGAGCACAGATGAACTAGTCCTGGAACATGTTGTCCAGATGTTAAGACAAAGTCACTGGTACAGATACAACGGAGACCAAGACACTCCATCAAGAAAGAAAACCTCAGCGGGAGACAGGATAATCTTACCACCTAAAATTATCTTGGACAAAGGCTATGTCTCTATCTCCTGGCAACCCGCCAGCTCTGGAGGTAAACAGCTGGCGATGAAGTGTTTGTAGTTGTGGAACTGGCAGATAACGATTACTGGTTTTAAGTATTCTCCCTGAGAATACTTCCTGGGGTGGGGAGGGGTCTCAGATCAAATAGACAGGAGAATGCAGAAGGGCCGTCAACGTCTACCTCTCTCTGCTTCCAGACTGCAGATCTGATGTGAGTGGTCCCTTCCACTCTGGAACAACTCCCCAACTGGAGCTGTTCTCACTCCAGGGACTCCTCAACCACCACGAGGGATGAGGGACAGCATCCTCAGACTGGGAGCCCAAATGAATCCTCCCTGCCTCGGGTTGCTCTTGTCAGGTGTTTTGCCAGAGATCGCGTGGTCAGGAATACACGCAGGTAAGTCGGTATTTAATTGTTAGGATACACAGCAGCACAGCACCAAAGTCGCAGCTCTCTTGCTTTTTACCTTCCTCTCCTCACACTCTCTGGGTCTCCCATGCACAGAGCAATTTAGGAATTTAATGCTGGTGAAATACTAATAATCCCAGGAGCTGGGGAGCAAGTGAAGGAACTTAAGTTTTCTATGTCGACATTTCATATTGGTTTTGCATGTATCAAGGACAATTTACCACTAAGTTCAAGGGCGAGAGTTGGGTTGGTTGTCTGTGCTTGATGTTGAGAGTTAATAGAGGTCTCCTGTTGGCTGGAGTGGCAGTTGCTCTGAGGATTCATGAGCCCATGGATCTCTTTGAGCTGAAACCAGAAGTGCTCAAGTACGGTTTTCCTTCCAATGAGCTCTTCACAGTCCACGGCTTGCCTCAAACCCCAGCTCTCCTTGCTATTTCATGATAAGAGAGAACAGGGTTGTCTATACGGAAGGGCCACCCATTAAACCTAGAGCTTCATAGCCTCCTGACAGTCTGGATCCCTTGTCCGAGATCTTCCAACTGTTTCTTAGGTTGATTATTCTGGAGCTGGTGGTATGGTGCAGTACAGGGAGCCTAGGTTCAATACCCCATCCCTAACTCTTCCCAAAAGGCAAGTAAATTATTTCCCATGGGGCCTTCCCAGCTCATCTTCTCTTCTTATTATTTATACCAGGATTCCAAAAACTATTTTCAATCACTTGGCAAGCTGTGGAATTCAGCACAAGAAAATACTCTACTTTGACAAGTATTTTATGTCTCAAAGTCTTTCCTTGGCCAATGGCCTTCAATAACCACCCAGAGAGAATTGTAGAAGAAGCATGTTGCTATCCATACTCCCCCCAAACCCAACTTGTAAGAAATTGTCTCATACCTCGAAGAATTAGCATCATTAATTTTTTTCTCTTTTTAATTTTTAATATTTATTTTATATGAATTGTTATTTTGCCTGCATGGTGCATATGTCCGTGTGAGAGTGTTGGATCTTGGACTTACAGACGGTTGTAAACTGTCACATGAATTGGGAATTGAACCCCAATCCTCTAGAAGAACAGCCAGTGCTCTTATCCATTGAACCATCTCTACAGCCCCAGTGGCATCATTAATTTCAAAAACCTCAGAAACAGTGTTCAACTCTATTCTATAGGATTTATGCCCTCATGTGATATTTATTTATTTGACCAGTATATCTTTGGGAGGTCTAATTTTATGCAGGAACTAGCACGTGAAAAGTTGAACAACAATCCAGGAGTCACCACCAAGTCATAAATAAATGTGACAGATAATACACATCCCTAGGCTCACTAGGAAACATCTTCATAGGCAGAAAAGGTCAGGGAAAGATTAAAGGGAGGTACCACTCTGTTGCTTAGAAATAGCCTCAGACAAGGAGTCCCCAATGGTGGAGTTAGAGGAAGGGCTGAAGGAGCTGAAGGGGTTTGCAACCCCACATGGAGAACAACAATATCAACCAACCAGACCCCCCAGAGCTCCCAGGGACTTAAGCCATAAGTCAAGGAGTACATATGGCTCCAGTTGCATATGTAGCAGACGACGGCCTTGTCAGGTATCAATGGGAGGAGAGGACCTTGGTCCTATGAAGGCTCCATGACTCAGTGTAGGGGAATCGAGGGTGGGGAGTGGGTGGGTGGGTGGAGGAACACCCTCACAGAAGCAGGGGGAGGGGTGATGGGGACAGGGGGTTCTGGGGGTGGAGGGGGGACCGGGAAAGGGGGTAACATTTGAAATGTAAATAAAGAAAGTATCCAATTAAAAAAGAAAAAAGAAAAAAAAACAGCGTCAGAAATGGAAGATAATTGAAAATGTCTTTCCAAAGAACCCCATAGAATGCTAAAGCTGGGAGATATGCGTGCGCAACCATCTAATTTACTCTGGTTTTACTCAGAGCAAGCCGAGAGTAAAGCAAGACCAAATGATGAGAGACAGGCTGCCCTGCCGGAGCAGCCACTGCACAGAGGACATGGCAAGGGGTACACTGAGTCAGCACAGCAGGGAAGGCGGGGCTCATCCTCACCGGTCCTCAGAACCCGGCGAGAAAGGAGCCTGTATCAAGGCCACTGGGCAGGGCTATGGCGGGAAGGTCGGGGGACCAGGTGCTGGTTGGAAGCCTGACACAGCCTTCTCTACTTGTTCTTGGGAAGACCATAATCCAAAGGCACATAATACAAAGGTAGACACTCCTCGTTTCTGCATGAGTAACCAGGGCGGAAGAACTTGCACCTCCTTGTCCAGTCACATCCCATCTGCATACACAGATGTCTGCACAAGAGATGCTCCAGGAAGGCAGTGCACACCTGGATTCCCCGGAGGGGAAAACCCTATAGTTGGTTTAGGGACTTCACAGGAAGAAAGTCACCCATGGAGAGGATTTTTTTTTCTTGACTCCTGCTTCATTTTGTTTTGTCTTAGGTTCTGTTTGGGTTTGTTTTATTCACTTTGATTTAAAAAAAAAATCTAATAAATCAAGAACTGATTACCCTAGAGGCAGTTTAGCCGGAAAGGTAAAGAATTAGATAAGACTCTGGGGCTCGGGGAGATGTATTCCTGAAAATGAAACCATATATGTGAAAACATGGAGAAGACAGAAAATAGAGAAAACAAGCAAAATCAGCCACACAGGAGGTCACGCACAGAATCACACCGGGTTTCCAGCTAGGAGAATTCTAGCTGCCTGGCATTGGTGCAGAGGGCCGAATGAATCTTCTCCCTTCTTTAAATCATCACCAAAGACAGCTCTGAAAGAAAGGTAGTGTACCCCCCTCCCCTCCCCCTCCCCTCCCTCTCCCCTCCCCCTCCCCGCCCTCTCCCCTCCCCCTCCCCTCCCCCTCCCCTCCCCCTCCCCTCCCCCTCCCCTCCCCCTCCCCTCCCCCTCCCTCTCCCTCCCCTTTTCCCTCTCCCTCCCCTTCTCCCTCCCCTCTCCTTCCCCCTCTCCCTACTCCCTCTCCCTTCTCCCTCCCCCTCCCCCTCTCCCTCCCCCTTCCCCTCTCCCTCCCCCTCCTCCTCCCCTCCCTCTTCCTCCCCTTCATCCTCCCCCTCACACACACACACACACACACACACACACACACACACACAGCTGGGGTAAGTGAGCCCTGGCACAGCTGGAAATTAGTACAATCTCTCATCTTTGCCTTTAGTTTTTAAACAAGCAGGAAGAGAGTCCTGGAAACACCCCCTGGAGAACTACTTGGAGCATGATGTCAGTCAGCCTGGGGCTGTGTTCCTTATCTTCCCTCGCACTGCTCAGTCGGAACACCCTGCCCCTAGAGAGGAGTTGTAAAATAATAATAATATGTAGTGTGACGTAAGATCCTAGATAGGAAAGCCCTCCTCTGAAGTGTGTTTTTTTTTTTCATCCTACAATGCACAGCACTGATATTATTTATTAATAACTGGATTTGATTCATTCTCTCTCTCTCTCTCTCTCTCTCTCTCTCTCTCTCTCTCTCTCTCTCTCGGTTCCTGGGCAAATACTCCTTCATTTAAAGCATAATAGCTTACAGACTAACATGGGAGATTAATTACTAGTAAATACGAATACAAAATTGGACAAGAGGTCCGGCAGTTGCCCCTTCTGGCTCACCACCTATCAAAGGGATTAAAGGCGACTAACTAACTAGCAGGTCCACCCTCTTCAGTGGGAGAGACAAAAGAATGTGGGAGTAGGGCTAAGAGGGGGTGTTTTCACTCTCCTGCCTGCTAAAGGTCAAAAAGAAGGGGTCAATGCTCTCACCAAAAGACTGAGTCCCAGGACTTTAAAATTACTCACCCAGCAGTGTAAGCGGTCTGGTGCTAATGCGGAGGTGAGAAGGCTAGACCCCGCAAAGAGGACAGTGACAAAGGCAGAGGTGCAAGCGAGGTTAGCAGGAGCTCATTTCAGGACCTTCTGCTCAGAGCACATAGAGCAATGGACGCTCTGGGCAAATGCAGAAAAGTATGAACTTGCTTAGAATCTACAGGCCCAGGCTTTCAGGAAGACAATTCCATCTTGATTATGTATACACGTCCTACCATGTTGCTCTGCTTAGAAGAAGCCTATGGTTATAAACACTGAAGGCCTGAACAATGGAATTGTCTTCAATGGCACCACCAGTGGGAAACTCCATGACTGGCATCAGAGCTGCGGCAGATAGCCCTGTGATTAGAACAGTGTGCTTACTAGTAAATGCAAGATGTTTTCACCAGCCTTGATATCCAACCAGAGAGTTAGCCCAAATCTCCTTCTGTGGGTTCTCTAGCACAGTCTCTGCCCTATGTGGAATGCCTACATCTGTGCAAAACCTGAAATATAACTACACATAAAGGAAGAGTTTGGTCTGAGAGGTTTAAATAGCCCACAAATTACGACTTGTGCCTCAGTGTGGTCCATAATCCCTACCTGACCTTCCAGAGAGCCTACAATGACCTTAGACCAGGTCACAGGGACCTATTGGGCCCTGCCTTTGAGCAGAATCATTTGACTGCTTTGGTAAGAGAAAACAGCCTAGTTCCCACCCTAGAATTATCTGTGGACTGAACACGAGTCACCAGTAATGACAAAGGCTTAGTCAGGCTGTGACTGTGGGTAGTGTCACTGCAATGTGGGAGGGTTTGGGAAGGACACTGGGAATGAGCAGGTCTTTCCTCCATGTCCATGATACCGAGGAGAAGACTTGGGCATCCTTTCTGCGTAGGAAAACACGTCACCTTACCTATTTAGGACAGGGAACAGTTTCCAGGTTCCATTTAGGACAACAGGGCATTTTGTGAGACCTCAGTTTCTATGAAGCAAGAAGCAAGACATGTAAAGTATGTGGATGAGTAAGAACCTGAAAGAATCGGTGCTTGGCAGAAACTTTTAAGACTCCTGGCTTCTACTAAGGCAAAGATATTTAGGTATTCTTAGCTAACACCGGGTAGTTGTGCTTTGAGAGTTTGTTTTTGAGCTGATCTCACCATGCAGCCTTGGTTGGCTTCAAACTTACTATGTCGATTAAATTATCCTCAAACTCACAGAGATCCACCTGCCTGTGCCTCCTGAGTGCTAGAATTAAAGAAAGGCATGAGCCACCATGCCCAGGTGATGGGATCTCACGGTCTGTTTTTATTTCTGTGCATGTGTGTAGGTCTCTGAGTATATATGCCATAAGAGTGCAGGATCCTGCAGAGGCTCAGGTCTTCTGGAACTGGGATTATAGGTAGTTCGTGGGTGCTGGGAGCTTAACTTCAGTTCTCTGTAAAAGCAGAAAGTATTCTTAACTGCTGAGTCATCTCTTTATCTCCTGATAGATATTTTTTTAAAGATTTATTTATTTATTTATTTTATGTAAGTTCACTGTAGTTGTCTTCAGACACTCCAGAAGAGAGTGTCAGATATCATCATGGATGGTTTTGAGCCACCATGTGGGTGCTGGGATTTGAACTCAGGTCCTTCAGGAAGAGAAGTCGGTGCCCTTAACCACTGAGCTGTCTCTCCAGCCCCTCCTGATAGATATTTTAAAATCTGTGTGTCTCACAGGAAAGCTATTATTAGTAGAACTGACATATCTATGAAATCATAGTCCATCCCCAATATGACTAAATGATTCCTTCAGCAAAGGTACAGTGAATTGGGAAGGAACAATATAATGAGGCATATATATTATATGTATATGTATATATATATCATATATACATATAACAATATAACATTTCCATTTGAAATGGAAGATGTTCAAAATTCACTTGGAGCATGCAACTCCTACTTACAAGCTAGGACCTTGCTTTATTTCTCTCCTTTCCATTGTCCCAGGGGTTAACAGACTGCAGATAGCTTATAGCATTTAATTGACCAAGTATACAAATAGATACGCTGTTGCAATTCTTATATCTAACACGTGGGGGAAGCAGTGAGCCGGCGAGAAAAGAAAAACAAAGGTGACATCTTCCAGCCAGAAAGTTTGAATAGGGGGAAAAAGAGATACCACCAGCTGGCATGGTTAAAAATCATTTGTGTCTTTCTTAGTCGTCTAAAATCTATTATTAAAAGAACAAACTCTTCTAGCATATGCCCTCTGCCCTCCGGTAGTAGTTCATTTCCCTTAAGTGTGTGTGTGTGTGTGTGTGTGTGTGTGTGTGTGTGTGTGTGTGTGTGTGTATCTTAATCGAAAGCCTTCTTTTCTATTCTGTTACAGAGCTGTTATTTTGAAGCTTGCAAACTTCCTCCTGCCCAGTCCAAGTTGAAGTTCTGGGCAGAGGAAAGACATTCCAGGCCGGCAGCTGTGCCTGTGCGCTGCGCTGGGCACCAAGCACTGCCTTTGTGGAGAGCCTCGTGGGTTGATACCCTTGCAGGCTAGAGAAGTGGGTCTCCAGCGGCGCCCTGTACTAGGAGGAGAGAAACAGAGTCACACCTTCTTTGAAGAAGGATTCGTTTCATTCCTGCAGGTCTGAAAAACTGCACTCCTGATCCTCTCAACTTTTTGAAGAACAAGATGGGCCCACAGCCAATCCCCTAAACCCTCAAGTGAGCAGACATACATCAAGAAGAGAAGGCAGAGGAAGACAGGGAGTCTGTAGCAAGCTGGTCTTCTTGAAAATTGACACCCTGGAGGGAAGTTGGGGCTCACTCTCCACGTGGCTCCAGAATACAGCATCCGGAAGGGCGGGAGAGCCCCTCCCCATAAGAGGCCTTTTGTGTGCCTGTCGGGTTGGGTTGTATTTTTAGACTTAGCAAGGCCTGCTCTGGACTTTCCCCTCTCACAGCTGCTGCTGCTGCTTTCCAAAGCCCAGCCTGGGAAGTTGGGCTTCCCTAAGCCTTTGTTTGCCTGGATATGCTGAAGAAAGGAAGATAACATTTGACAGGGGAGGGAGAGTTATGCAAGCCTGCAGAATTCTTTCCTCAGCTCCCAGACAAGAGGGTAAGTCTTGTCACCCTACCTTGCAGCATTTTGTTTCACGTGCATGCACACACACACACACACACACACACACACACACACACACCACCAGTCTAGCCTAGGACCTCCAGTTCAAGTTTGCTCAGGACCAGCTGCCTCACGGCATGGATTGAGCCCCAGGACATCTTTTTCAGTGAGAGAAAATTTTACTTCCTGAGTCAGAGAGAAGTTCAGACCCAAGAACCATATTCAAAACTACCTCTCTCAGCCACTTTGGTAAAATAGGCTCTTCCTGCGTATTCTGTTTTAGAACATTTATTTATTCCTCCATCTATAAATAAATAAATACACCCTTGCTGTAGGATCTTTCAGTTTGCCACTGTAGACAAATCAAGACATGATTTATACTTCTGATTTTGGCAGCCTACTTGAGGTCTTTTTGGAGGTGTGACTCCAAATCTCCCTCATTTGTATTTTTTAATATATATATATTATTTTACATAATATATATATATACATATATATAATTTTATGTATGTGAGCACACTGTTACTGTCTTCAGAAACACCAGTAGAGGGCATCATATCCCATTACAGATGGTTTGAGCAACTATGTGGTTGCTGGGAATTGAACTCGGGACCTCTGCAAGAGCAGTCAGTGTCTTAACCGCTGAGCCATCTCTCCAGCTCCATCCCACCCCCCCAATTTATATTTTAAAACCTTTCCAGCAACAGAGGTTACCTGTAGGAACTAAGGGGTGAGGGGGTTATTTTTTACTTTTTACTTTTTTTCTACTGTTTCTTTTTTCCCAAACAATGAGCTGTTAGTTTGGAATGGGAGTGAGTGGGGGGTTGCTTTTGTTTTTGTTTTTGTTTTTTAAGGGACAGTGCTGACAGCCAGAGGGTGGGAAATGAGGCATTTCTTGATCGTGTTGAGATTTTTAGATAGATCCTGGCTTGGAAAGGGTGGTGGGACTGTCTAGTACAGCAGTGAGACAAGTGCTGTAAGAGAGGTGGGAAAGCTGAATGGAGAGGGAGACAAATGCTGTTGAGGGGCTATGGTTAGGAAAACCTAGCCCGGCTGTACCAGAACGTACGCCAAAGACATAATAGGATCCGTGAGAGTGAAGGACATGTAGATAAAGCACGGTCTACTGAATTTTATGGACAGAAGCATGTCCTAGACATAAGTAGCGTAGAAAGATCCCTGCGCTACAGGGCAAGAGAAAGCATTCCTATCCGAGCCATCAAGTGGGCTATGG